>PVIU01008104.1:0-86588 GCA_004026605.1 Ondatra zibethicus
ATGAAAAGGAAGAATTCTCAACATTTGTGCTAGCAATAAAGAAAATAAGGGAGTGGGCCACCAACTCACGAGGTGGGGTCCTAGTCAACAAAATTTCACTAGCAACTTGTAAACAGATGCCTGACAAAAAACTAATAATCAGAAAGTTGGACTATTCTAATTGTCTTTATGAAAATATTTTACGCTCTGCTATTTTAAAAGCTGTTTCGGTATGCTCTAAATACTATGTTCTGACCTAAGGCCCATCCCTTTTCACTAACAAAATACAGAACATATATACCCTTCACAATATGAAGAAACTGAGCAATAAGGAACACATTCATCTTTCATTTATTTTCTTAAATATTTACTGGCTACATGGCAGATCCTGCTCTTATGTGTTGGGAATATGATTGAGAATGAAATGAGATAAATCATCCTTGTTCTTATAAAGCTTATATTCCAGTTTTTCTAATAAAAGGCAAAGGACTCAGAGACTGCTAAAAAAGCAAACAAAAATAAGGCAATTTTATACAGAATTATGCTGCAAAAGAAACTAAATTAGTAATATGATAGAAAGCAGGAGATAATAATTTAAATGGGGCTCTGAATAATAAGTACTTAATGAGGAAGTGGTTTGGGGAAAGCTTGAGTTACAATGCATTACCCATGTTAAAAAAAATCAGAAATGTTTGTGAGAGTACAGCTATGTTCTATTAAGCCAGACATCAGAGAATATAAAAACATACAATGTTGTTCTTGTAATTTGTTTTGGAAATGTAGTTATTTTTCATTAATATATTAGCTATGCTAACATGAAATTATCTTAACCAATTAAAAATTATTGAGTCTTAATTTAAAACAGAACAAACAGAGTTGAAGAGATGGCTCAGCAGTTAAAAACACTGACTGCTCTCCTAGAGGACTGGGCTCCATTCTCAGCTCCCACATGGTGGGAGTTTGCAACTCCAGTTCCAGAGGATCCATTATCTGGCCTCTACAGGCACCAGTCACATGGTACACACACACACACACACACACACACACACACACACACACACACACACATTTAGACAAAACATCCATGCACATAAAAATAATAAAATTGAAACATAAATATACAAATATTGGCAATATAATTTGTTATGAAAAACTCTTTGGGGGTCCTCAGTAACTTTTACAAGTGTATAAGAATCAAGATCCAAAAGTGTTGAGTACCTCTAAGATACTGTCTTATATGGCAGACACAAAGAAAAAGTTTATCTTGGGGCAGCAAGATGGCACAGCAGGTTAAATGTACTTGCTGCCAAACTTAGCAGTTTGCATTCAATCCCCTGAAAGGGACCCCTGACTCCTGCAAGGTGTCCTCTGACCACCACACATGGATCTATGGTGCACATAAACACACAAAATAAATGTTGAAAACTATTTACCTTTTTAAATTTTTATTGAATGCCAGGTTTTGTTTCACATTATTGATGGAATCTTTTAGTACCACACAGCCAATAATTTGGGCTTTTTATTTGTTTGGTTTTAGCTTTTTATTTTTAAGACAAACTTTCTCTGTATAGCCCTGACTGTCCTGGAACTAGTTCTGTACACCAGGCTAGACTCAAACTAAAGAGATTCGTCCGCCTCTGCTTCCTGAGTGCTGGAATTAAAGGTGTGCACCACCATGCCTGACTAATAACTTATAATTTTAACAGAATTTTTTCTATTGAATATGTACTTATTACTATACTGTAAGATATTATTTCAGAACATCTTACCTCTTCTTTCTCAATTTTTGCATGCTTCCGCTCTGCAGCTACATTTTTTTTCCGATTAAAATGAAATTGTGCATCTTCTTCAGCTTTTTGTAACATCTTTTTCTTTGCCTCATATTCTCCTATAAACTCTCCTGAAGTACTGATTTCTTCAAAAAACTGAGTTCTCTCTTTGGGTTTTTTCATAGAAATTAACTCTACAGTTCCCTATTAACAACAGTAAAGCATAACAGCATGTAAAATATGGTAACATGTTTTAAAAACAGACCAAATGAGTATAACTACTTACCTGAAAAACTAGACAGTTCTGTGCTTTGACTATTATGCCTATCTTTTCCAACTGTGCTACATATGCAGAACGAGTCACAGGTTTATCCCCAAAATGAAATTCTGAGCATCCCCCTAAAATAAACAAAATAAACCACTATAGAACATTTTTACTGAACTAGTTTTATAATAATATAACTAATACACCTATACATAAACTCATTTCATTACTCAACAAATATGTATTATATGCTAAAGATTATTTCATGGCAGTAACAGATAAAAAGTGTTTTATCTCAAAGAGTTCGTATTTTAGAGATAAAATCAAAATATTTAAACAAAATAAATAGCATGTGAGAAAGTAGCATCTTGCTGTGGGATAATCCTTCTGTACTCTGTGCATATGTATCCCTCTCACTGGTTAATAATAAAGCTGAGTTGGTCTATAGTCAAGCAGAATAAAGTTAGGTGGGAAAGTCAAACGGAGATACAGAGAGAAAGAAGGGTGGAGTTGGAGGAAGACTTGAGCCAGCCACCCAAGAAGCAAGATACCATAGGACCAGTAAAGCCACAGCAATGTGGAAATACACAGATTAATAGAAATGGGTTAATTTAAGTGTAAGAGCTAGTTACAAATAAGCCTGAGTTATCAGTCGAGCGTTCTGTAATTAATATAAGTCCTGTATATTTATTTGAAACCAGGTGGTCAAGACAAAAGAAAAGCTCTGCTGTAGTTCACAGTATCTATAAGGAACAAAGGGAAGTTTCTGCATGTGGGGGAAGTTATTTCAACTTTGAATACAGTGAATAAAGAAATTTTTATTTAAATGGAGAATTTTCAAATTAAAAAACCAAAGGTTAGATATGGTGACATATTCCAGCACCTTTAGGAGGATCACTTGCGCTTGTGTTAACAGCACATTGAGAGCCCATCACAATCAATAAATGTCCAAAAGGGAGCGAGAAAATTGACCGAAGATTACTCCAAGTGATAAAATGCAGAAATATTTAAATTATATATATAAAAATATATATAATCTAAGTTAGTAATACAGTTTTCATACTTTAGAAATGTACTGAAGTCAGACATGGTAGCACATGTGTGTGATATCTGCATTTGAGAACCTAGAAAGAATTATGAGATAAAGGTCAGTTGGACTACATATCAAGACCCTGTCCAGAAAGTGAGGGAGGGAGGGAGAAAAGATGGAATATTTATTCTAGTGAACTAGAAAGAAAACAGCAAAAAGTAAAAACAATAAAATGTATATCTACTTTTTATGACTTTATAACGTTCTTGCATGATATAATTACAGATGAGCTATAATAGTAACACGGGGAATTCATGAATAAATAAGTAATAAATAATAAGAAATAAACATTTTATTCAAGTTGCTTTTATGTATATATAAGCCAAAATATATTTATTTACAAGAAAACAAGCACAGAGAAGCAGAGAAAGCAGTTTAATGATGTCTCTAATTAGAGACAGGCTCCCTCCTTCATCTTAAGTAAATATTCAAGTATAAAACTTTTACTTGACAGTAAGAGTACTGAAAAAGTGAGTCTGCTTAAACAAGAGACTTAATAGGAACTAAAACAGGTTCTGTTATTTGCTTCTAAGAAAAAGAGTCTGTTACTTACTATGCCAGTGATTAGTAAGTCTCACACTTTAAATAAAGAGCAGCCAATCTGACTCTAAACTAAAATACACACACACACACTACCTCGGATAATCCTTGTGAATGTTTTCTCTTCCCCACTGTCCTCTATGTATATAATTTTGACACTTGCAGAAGAAGAAACAGGTTTTCCAATATGTGCTCCATGAATAAGTTCTTGAATATTTTTTACTCTTAAATTAGTTGTTTTTTCTCCCATTACAAAACTAAGTGCATCCATTACATTTGATTTTCCTGGAAGAAGAAAAGAAGATGAATATTCCTTTTATTTATTTATTTGGATGATTTTTTTTTGAGACAGGGTATCTCTGTTGTGCCCTGGAATCACTTTGTAGACCAGGCTGACCTCAAACTCACAGAGATCCACCTGCCTCTGCCTCCTGAGTGCTACTATTAAAGGCATGTGCCGCAACCACCCAAAAGATTCTGAAAAACCTTCTGAGAGTCAAAGAATTTAAATCACCAATGGAAGTGAAATATAGCCAATATGTAAGTCTCAGAAGCCTTGTCTGTTCAATGTTCAAAATCTATGTGATTGAGAAACTCCAGGTAGGTGGATTATTTCTCCTATGTAGCTGTGGCAGGAAGGTGTGAAAGTAAGGATATAAACACATGAATCAAAAACCAATTAACTACATAAAATTAAACAAAACAAACATGGACCTCAGCTCTCTCCTGTTACTGGATATCACACAGGGGAAATCACTTAACTTCCCTATTTCAGTAACAACCATTTTATAAATTGGGAATTGATCATATAGACATTATAACAGAACCATACCCCTCTATATTTAAAAAAAATTTAAAAAGCTAGCTGGGTAGTGGTGGCACATGACTTTAATCCCACCACTTGGGAAGTAGAGCTCTGCAAATTAAGAGGCCAGCCTGATCTACAGTGTGAGTTCCAGAACAGCCTGGGCTGTTAACATAGAGAAACCTTGTTTAGAAAAACAAAGAACAACAACAACAAAACAAAACATAAAAAGTTAAATGCTAACTGAATGTAAGATCTTCTCAAGGTATAAACTGAGACTGCTAGAATATTCATGTTTTAATACTTGGATCTGGGAAAGGTTTCTACAATTTCTTGGTAAGAATGTAAAAAACTTGGTGAGAGCTGGGTGGTGGCAGCGCATGCCTTTAATCCCAGCACTCGGGGAGGCAGAGGCAGGCGGATGTTTAGGAGTTCGAGGTCAGCCTGGTCTACAAGAGCTAGCTCCAGGACAGGTTCCAAAGCTACAGAGAAACCCTGTTTCAAAAAACCAAACCAAACCAAAAACAAACAAACAAACAAAAACTTGGTGAGACAGGACTATGTGCTTCCTTTCTAGGAGTCTGGAATTTGGGTACATGCTAGGAAGAGGGTATGACCATCTCCCAGTAAAAACTCTAGGTATTGAGTCTATGAGGTTTCTTGGTGGCATTTCAATATGAGAACTTACTGCTGAAGAATTTGGCTTTTCCTGTTGCTGAGTTTGCTTTGTACCTCTCCACTGTCATGCATGACAACCCTGAGTAAACTCTATGCTACACACAGAAGGATCAACCAGCAAATCACCAAACCAGAGAGTAGTCCTGGAAACCTTCAACCCCACTGGTAGATTCGCTATGTGGGGAAACTTAAAGATGAGTTCTATAAAAACCATAAAATTTGTGTCTAAGTCAGCTGTGGTGGCACACACCTTTAATTCCAGCACTTGGGAGGGAGAGGCAGGTGGATCTCAGTGAGTTTGAGACCAGCTTGGTCTATATAACAAGCTCCTGGTCAAGGCTATATAGTAAGACCCTGTTTCAAAAAACTAAATAAATCCCTTGTGTTTGAAACAAGGAATTCAAATATTTTATCTCCTTACCAAGTAAATCCTTTCCTACACAAAGGTTCTGCTATTTTCCTAGAACTTAAGTGAATTAATTGGCTGACTGCTTCCTGCTTTTGCCCCAATTGTTTTCAAACTAGCCAGTTGCCAAGACTGTCAGGGTAGACTCCAGCTAAAGGGAAAAAGACTCAGACACCACCTGCCTTAGAAAAAACAAATATGGGCTGGAGAGATGGCTCAGTGGTTAAGAGCTTTGCCTGCTCTTCCAAAAGTTCAATTCCCAGCAACCACATGTGCTCACAACCATCTGTAATGAGATTTGGTGCCCTCTTCTGGCCTGCAGGGATACATGCAGTCAGAACACTGAATACATAATAAATAAATAAATCTTAAAAAAAGAATTATATAAAAAAAGAAAAAACAAATACACTTCCAGTCTCAATGAGCTTGCTCTTCCAAGTACACTCTCTTGATCAAGACACTTGTCAAGATACTTCAGCTGGAGAGGCAGTCTTTTTCTTTGTGATCCCACACTTATTTCTGATATTACACAACTATAAACCCATAAATAGCTGAAATTCCAAGATACAATGTTAGTTCAGCTATTACACAAGCAATGCGAACTTCCAGTGCCAGAAAGTAATGTAAACTAAGGTGGTCCTAGAGGGTTAGGGTCATTCTAAAAGGAACAATAATAAGTTTTTAAAATGCTGCAAAACAGCCAGGTGGTGGTAGTGCACACCTTTAATCCTAGCACTACAGAGGCAGAGGCAGGTGGATCTGCGTTCAAAGCCAGCCTGGTTTGCTGAGAGTTCCAGGACAACCAGGGCTACAGAGAGAAACATTGTCTCGAAAAAACAAAACACCAAAACAAATAAACAAAAAAGCTGCAAAAACCATGGCTTTCGGAGACTGATAAACTTCACATTGAAAGCTACTGTGAAGCACATGTAGGACAAAATGAACATTCATCGAACTGAATTATTAACTGTGGCAGTAATGAAGCCAAACAGCAACACCTTTTGATGAAATCTTATTTAAAACCTGCTCAAAAATATATTTTTCCCATTTAAAATTTTCACCCAATTAATTTATATGTTCAAAAGGTTGTGTTTTCTTTTTATTTTTTTGATACAGGGTTTCACTATGTGGCCCTGGATACCCTGGAACTCCCTGTAGACCAGGACGGCCTCAAATTCACAAATCCACCTGCCTTTGTATCCCAATTGCTGGGATTAAAGGCATGCACCACCATACCCAGGTAAGAAGGTATTTTCTTAAGACAGTCATATAATATGTAAAAAAAAGCCAATTACTTATGGTAATAAATATCTTGGAAAGATAAAACTGGGTGATGAAAGAATAGAACAATGGGAGAGAAATGTAAAGTGCTAATCTGTCAACTAATGTTAACAACCATCCGTTATAAAAAAAAATGAACAAACCAAGTCATGAGACTGAGGATATCTGCCATGAATAATCTAAAAAGAACATTAGGAAAGCAGCTATTCTGAAAGAGATATATTTTAGGCTACGGTAGCTTAACACAGATGAACCAAGATTTGCCTCTTTTTGCCATTCCTTTCCTAGTTCAAATTCTTTTTTTATAACTTTACATATTTATTTATTTCATATGCATTGGTGTTTTGCCTGCATGTATATTTGTGAGAGGGTGTAGGATCTTGGAGTCACAGACAGTTGCAAGCTGCCATGTGGGTGCTGGGAATTGAACCCGGCTCCTCTGGAAGAACAGCATGTGCTCTTAACCACTGGTCCATTTCTCCAGCCCCCCTGGTTCAAATTCTTAAAAATTTCTTCAACTTTGATCTCTTAGCCATCAAAATATTCAATCATCCTACAAATATTTTCTGAACATGTGCCAGGCACTCTGTTAAGTACCAGAAGTTAAAAAAAGCAGTAAAATATAGGTTTTGCACTATCAAAACTTAATGGAGACCATAGCTTTGGACCAATCTACCTCAGTTGGGTATAAGTAACCTGTCATAACTCACTGTTGGCCAATCCACTTTTATTGTTCTTATAAAAGCCAACCATTCTGTTATTCCTAGCAGAATACTGATTCTACTTCATAGAATGATGCTACAATCACAAACAAAAGTCAATTAGCTCTTTAAATTTGTTGTAATTTTTCTTTGCACTGCCTTAAGGTGCTTATAGTGGGGTAATGGGATCGATTTGTTGAACCACTTTTGGTACTGAACACCTACTATCTGTTATTTTTTTGCAACGATTTCTGTGAAATTGGTATTTGCATTTTACAAATGAAGAGGCACAAATTCAAACATGTTTTAGAGAAATATTTGATTCCTAAAATACATGTTGTTTCCAGTAAGTTTAGGAAATACTATAATAACTTCTAAGGAAAATGTGAAATATCATAGAAACACCCAACAGAAGCATCAATAGCTAGAGATCAAGCTGGATTAAAAAAAATTACTGCATAAGTGTTTTGTCTGCATATATGTATGCATACTAAACGTGTGCCTGGCGCCTGCAAAAGTCAAAAGAGATTGTGAAGATTCCTTGGAGCTGGAATTACAATGGTTTGTGAGCTACCACGTGGATGCTGGAAACTAGATCCGGGTCCTCTGAAGAGCAGCTAGTACCTGTAACCACTGAGTCATTTCTCTAGCCTGAGTTAGCTTAAATTAGGAAATAATTCTAGGTTAAGTTTTAAGGAGCAAATCAATTGAGAGGGGAGTGTTAAAGGGAAATATATCATGCCAGGAAAAGAGAGTGACTTGATCACAGGTACAAAGGAATGAGAGAGCATGGTGCTATTCCAGTTTTTTTTTTTTAAAGCAGAATATTGCTTTTATACTTGGGAGTGTAAGAGGAAAAAGGCTAGGTTATCTAAGAATTACAACATACTACATTAAAGGAAATGAACTTTATGTTTTGATTATGGGAAGCCATGGAAGGATTTAAAAATAAAAGCACTGTACTAAATTAAGATGAATTTAAAGAATATAACATTCTGATACATTGTACAAGTCTGAAGTGGAAAGGGTTCTGGCTGAAGGCTGTTTTGGAACTAAGAAAACCTGAATTTGATCATCAGGTGAGCATTTAAGAAAAGGCTAATCTTCTGAAGAAGAAATAGTACATATTAACCCGTTTTCATTTGTTTAAAGTTTACATAGAGGGGCTGGAGAGATGGCTCAGTGGTTAAGAGCTTTGCCTGCTCTTCCAAAGGTCCTGAGTTCAATTCCCAGCAACCACATGGTGGCTCACAACCATCTGCAATGAGATTTGGTGCCCTCTTCTGGCCTGCAGGGATACATGCAAGCAGAACACTGAATACATAATAAATAAATAAATCTTAATAAATAAATAAATAAAGCCATCATCATCATTACCATCTTAAGCAACTAAGTTAAGTTTAAAAAAAAAAGAAAAAAAAGAAAGTTTACATAAAGCAAAATCTGTATGGATATGCCCCAAAGGAACAGAGTTATCATCTCCAAATTATAAATAAATGTTTGATTTTCTATTCTTTTTTTTTGTTTTTTTTCGAGACAGGATTTCTCTGTAGCTTTGGAGCCTGTCCTGGAACTAGCTCTTATAGACCAAGCGGGCCTCGAACTCACAGAGATCCGCCTGCCTCTGCCTCCCGGGTGCTGGGATTAAAGGTGTGCGCCAACCACTGCCCGGATTGATTTTCTACTCTTAATTTGAAGTTTTTTTTATATTACATGTATGCTATTTTTATATGAAATGATTTTTTTTTAAAAAAAGATCATATCACTAGAAATCTAAAATGGAAAAAAAAATTAGGCTGGATAGTAACTCAGAGGGTAGCTTCAGATAGTATGGTTAGTAAACATTAACTGCTGGTTGGGTTTAACAATCATTTGTTGAAAAAGACGAATAAATCGGTCTACAGCGTCCAGACTGGAGACCTCTGCAGCGAATGATTTCACTGCAGCACCAGCCAGGAAACCGCCTTTAGAAATTACCTTGTGGGCACTACATTCCCTTTCTTTACATTAACCATGCTTGGGTTACACGTGTTTTGTTTTTCCCAACAAAGGCCAAATCCACTTCAAGTCTAGCACTTGCTGTCGTTGGGGTGGGCGCTGGAGTGCTCCCGAAGGAGGACTGAGACGCGTGAGGGCGGCCAGCCAGGGTGGCGGAGTCTGGGGAAGCCCTGAAACCTTGGGCCAGTCAGGCCTACAGCGGGGTGGGGAGTGGGTGTTCGGTCCCCTCAGGGCGACAGCAGGGATTGGGGTGACTGGGCCCCCCTCGCGCCTACAGCAGTGTATGGGGGACGGACTCGGTCCCCTCAGGGCGACAGCAGGGATGGGGGGGTGACTGGGCCCCCTCGCGCCTACAGCGGTCGGGGTAGGGAGTGGGTGTTCAGTCCCCTCAGGGCGACAGCAGGGATTGGGGGTGACCGGGACCCCTCCCGCCTACAGCAGTGGGGGGGAAGGACCTCGGTCCCCTCAGGGCAACAGCAGGGACTGGGGGTGACTGGGCCCCCCTCGCGCCTACAGCGGGGGGGGGGGGGGAAGACTCGGTCCCCTCAGGGCGACAGCAGGGATTGGGGGTGACTGGGCCCCCCTCGCGCCTACAGCGGTCGGGGGGGGGAAGACTCGGTCCCCTCAGGGCGACAGCAGGGATTGGGGGTGACTGGGTCACCCCAGGCTAGCAATGGCGAGAGCAGGCCCCCGGGTCCCCTCCGGCCTACAGTGTTGGGGGTGGGGGTCCCCTCAGGCCTACAGCAGGTGACAGTGGGGGTTGGGGTGGCTGGGTCCCCCCCAGGCCAACTACAGGCGAGAGCAGGCCCCCGGGGCCCCTCGGGTCTACAGCGGGAGGCAGTGTCCCCCCCCCCCCGGGCTGAACTGCTCTGGGGCGCTGGTTACCAGAGCCGTTGGGGCCGATGATGCAGGTGAACCTCTTGAAGGGACCGATGACCTGGCGGCCTCGCCACGACTTGAAATTCTCCACGAGCAGCAGCTCAAGGCGCCCCATGGCTGTTCTCCGCGCCTCAGCCGCTTCCTCGTGCGCCAGTGAGGAAAAGCGCGGGAAGCGCTTTGCCAAGTCTCGCGAGACTAGCGCGAATGAAGCGCCGTTCCCTAGCAACGGAGGTTGTTGGCGTTTCCCGGGAAATCCGATTCCTGTGCTTGTTGCCGAAAGCAGGCTGCTGGTGGGTGCCGGGACAGATCGGCTTCCAAACTTTTGGGAGTGCTGCTTCTGGGAGCTGCAGCTTGCTTATTTCTGTGACCTTTTCTTACCGTGTTTGTTCTGAAAGCTGCTGAAGCCCCGCCGGATTCCAGAGCCATGGAGGTAGCGCTGGTGAAGGACCTGCAACAGGATGCCAGCCTCGCCAAGAGGCGGTACACGGAGCTGTGCAGGCAGGGACGGGTCTTCGACGCCAGGAACAGGATCATTGGGGTGAGGCACCGGTGGAGGGAGTGGGGGAGCCAATGCTTGGAAGGAACGTTTATACCGAAGCCCCAAGTTTGGCTGGATCTATTTGAAAAGCCTTACCTTCGTCAACAGTGGCCCAGCGGGAGCCAGTGGGAGCCAGCATTTGCTTTTTTTGCTACTCTCCTGTTTAGCTCAGTTTTTCCATTCTTCCAGGTGACAAATGCCCTGGCTACCTGAGTGAGGTCCGGGAGGTGGGAGACCTTGCAGAATTCACCACGTAGTGAAAGAGACAATGCCTTAAAACGGCCACAGAAAACGCAATGGGATCAGCACCAGCACAGACTGGAGCCTGGAGGGGAAAATCAGAGAGGGCTTCCCAGAAGAGTGGTACCTAACCAGTGTTGGGGGGATGTGTGTGGGTTAAGGAAGTGGAGGAAGTTCTGGTGAACGCAGACAGCACAGACAGGACACCCAGCTATAAGCAAAGCCATCCAGGCGTGGGAAGGCAATTTGTTGATTCTGTGGCCAGATGAGGGGGATTGTAGCCTACTGAATAATACTAGCCGGCTCTTACCTCTCTTCCCTTGTCCATATTAGGGAGACACACGAGCCTGGGATGTTCAAGTTCACGACCAGAAGATAAAAGAAGCAACTGAAAAAGCTAGGCATGAAACTTTTGGTGAGTATTTCTAAAATGTCCATCTATAACTTCAGACCTCTTGTCTTCATTTCTGTGGAAGCCAGAGCAAATGTTTTGTGTTCTCATGGCCCTGAATTCAGCCTCCTGAATGTGCATGAATGAGAACACACACATACACATACACAGTTATCATTTGCATGATTTTTCGCCTTTTAAAATTCCACAACTTCTTGTGCTCAGTTAACTGAAAGAGAATATTCTTCCTCTCAAGAAAAAGCAGCTAATGAATTTCAATGTATATCTTAAGAAATGTATTTTAAATAAAAGGAGTGTTTTTCATTGTTTTCTTTTAAAACCCCTTTCTCTAAAAGGGAAAACCTTAAACACATCCATGCACACATTCTCTACTTCAGACTCAAAGCTGACCTTCTGTGGAGGACAGCTGTTGATAGCAAGTGACACACAAATCCTGGAGCTCAGACCTCTGAGCTAACTCAGTGATTTACATATGATATGTAATATGTGTGCATATAGTATTTACATACATGTAGCTCAAATAGTGTTCTAGGTTCTAGTTCAAAATGTCAAACAGGGGGCTGGAGAGATGGCTCAGTGGTTAAGAGCACTGGCTGCTCTTCCTGAGGTCCTGAGTTCAATTCCCAGCAACCACATGGTGGCTCACAACCATCTGTAATGAGATCTGGTGCCCTCTTCTGGTATGCGGGCATACATGGAGGCAGAATGTTGTATACATAATAAATAAATAAATAAATCTTAAAAAAAATGTCAAACAGAATCCAGTTTTCCTTTTATGGCCAGCAATTTCACCAATTGTTGAACATTTCGGTTTTTAAAATGCCATAGGATTTTTTAAGTATAAAAAAGCTGGACATATAATTGTAGAGACAAATGTGCTATCAATTTAGGCTTTAAGAAATATGGGCAGAAAAAGACAAAATTTCTTATCAGTGGTTATGTTCAAGTGATTCAATTATGAATGAAGTTGCTTTTGTTTATACTATTGTACATTTTTCAAACTTCTTTTTATCTTGTTTGTAAAGTAATTCAAACTTATCAAACCAATGTAACAGACACACGTGTGTCCACCACCAGGCTTGATGACAACATTTTGCCATGTCAACCTCGGGCATCATCAAGAGTTCTTTCTGAAAATTACGTTGTATATGACACAAGTATCCCCACGCCATTATAGTTTCCCCCCTTTTTCCTTCTACAGAAGTGTGCATTTCCAATGTGTTTATAGATGTACTATCTATGTATCCTTGATAATATAAACTTGCTTTTGTGTTTGTGTCTGCATATGGTGTGTGTGGGGTATAGGCACACGTGTGTGCGGGTAGGCATGCCTGTGAAAGCACAGAGACCATATGGACCAGGCAGGCTGGTCTCTGCCTCCCAAGTGCTGGGCCTGAAGATGTGCACCACCACACCCAGATTTTAAAAGGTTTTTAGCAAATACTGCTTCGATGAATATCCGTGTATTACACGTCTTGTGCACGCGTGAGAGGGGCACTGGCATTGAATTGATGGCTCAGATTGCTCTGTTACAAGTGTGCCAATTACACTAACAGCAGTGAGTGCAGCCGTCTCAATCTCATTCCTCACGTCAGGACTAGTGTATGCACTGGTGGCATTTTAAGCATTCTGTCTGAATGTGTCCCACGAAAGGTTAGTATTCCTATCTAAGTATGTTGCCCATTTGGGTTTCTTTATAGTGCTTTGCCTGTGTTCATTTTTCAGTTGGTTTTCCTATGTACTTAAGATGTTTGTAAGTATTTTTTATATATGCGGATGCTGTTCCTTTAATGGTTATGTTGCAGTTTGGGAACATTGTCCTTAAGTCACGAAAATCAGTTTTAAAGTAGATCTGTTGTTATTCCTTGTAGCTTATATGTGTCCTGTGTCTTTCCTAGCTGCTGAAATGAAGCACAATGATAAAGTCATGTGCATACTCCATGACCGTGAACGGAGGGACAGGAAACAACTCTGTTGCGCTATCAGTGACTTCCAGCAGAGCTTTCAGAAGCCAGAAACTCGCCGTGAGTTCGACCTCTCGGACCCCCTGGCCCTCAAGAAAGATCTCCCAGCCCGAGTGTCAGACAATGACATGAGGAACACCATATCAGGAATGCAGAAGTTCATGGGAGAGGATTTAAACTTCCACGAGAGGAAGAGGTTCCAACAGGAGCAGAACAGAGAATGGTCCCTGCAACAGCACAGAGAGTGGGAGAGAGCGCGGGCCGACCACAAGCTTGCAGGTAACCCAAGAGAAGAGAGGTTAATCTTAAGAGTCTTTCCAGCACAGTTTTTGTGGATGCTTTTCAAAGCTCCACCAACGTCACTACAAAAGTCAAAACCTGGTCCTCAGAGTCACCATCTCCAAGTGTGCCTCTACAGTATAGGAAACACCTTCTGAGTACTCTTATTGCCCTCCTTTGCTTTCTGTTGCTGTGATAAAACACCATGACCAAAAGCAACTTGGGGAGGAAAGGGTTTATTTCACTCCCAGGTCACAGTTCATCACTGAGGGAAGCCGAGGTGGGACTCGTAGGGCGGGAACCTGGAGGCAGGAGCTGAAGCAGGGCCTGCTTAGAAGATGAATAAACATGTGGAAGGTCTTCCAAGTCTCCTGGGTGTGGAAATGGAGGATCCACGGGTCCTTTGGGAGCCCAGTCACAGGACCAGGGCTTACAGGTCCTCACTAGGACTCACTGGACCAGAGAACCTCTGGATTCAGACATGAAAGAGCCTCTCCGTGGGGAACAACAAAACCCCAGTGAGTTCTGCCTGCATGGAGGCCATCAGCCCCTCCTTGGCAGACTCATAGCAGCATCTGGTCCTCTGAGCAGGTACTAGTGACTGAACAGGAAGATTGTTCTGACTTCCCCAGCTGCTCCTGTCTGTGTGTTGATCCAGTCCCCCGCTCAGTGTGGACACTTTCCTCCCAGACCCCTTCCCTGTCCACATTGTCCCCTAGAGTTGCTGTGGCCAGCCTGGCCCACACTCGTCATGCCCCCCTCTCCAAAGTCAGCTCTCAGCCTCAGACCCCTTGATACATTCATTTGATTTGGCTTTCACACCAGTCCTTTCCCTGGTTGCTCTGTTGGATCTTCTTCTCCTTCAGCCTCCCCCACTGCCTGTTAAACCAGAGATCTGACAATCTTGACCTCATCTTCAGCCATCCTCAATTGTGCCCCTTCTACCTCTTACATATACTTTGAACCGACTTTTTTTGGGTTTTTTATCGATTTTTATTGAGCTCTACATTTTTCTCTGCTCCCCTCTCTGCCTCTCCCCTCCCCCTTCAACCCTTCCCCAAGGTCCCCATGCTCCCAATTTACTCAGGAGATCTTGTCTTTTTCTACTTTCTACTTCCCATGTAGATTAGATCAATGTAAGTCTCTCTTAGTGTCCTCATTGTTGTCTAAGTTCTCTGGGATTGTGGTTTGCAGGCTGTTTTTCTTTGCTTTATGTTTAAAAACCACCTATGAGTGAGTACATGTGATAATTGTCTTTCTGTGTCTGGGTTTTCTAGCTCCATCCATTTTCCTGCAAAATTCAAGATGTCATTATTTTTTTCTGCTGTGTAGTACTCCATTGTGTAAATGTGCCACATTTTTTTTTTATCCATTCTTCGATCGAGGGGCATTTAGGTTGTTTCCAGTTTCTGGCTATGACAGACAAAGCTGCTATGAACATAGTTGAGCACATGTCCTTGTGGCACAATTGAGCATCCTTTGGATATATACCCAAAAGTGGTATTACTGGGTCTTGAGGAAGGTTATTTCCTAATTTTCTGAGAAATCTCCACACTGACATCCAAAGGGGTTGTACCAGCTTGCATTCCCACCAGCAATGCAGAAGTGTTCCCTTTGCCCCACAACCTCTCCAGCATAAGTTGTCATCAGTGGTTTTGATCTTGGCCATTCTTACAGGTGTAAGATGGAATCTCAGAGTCGTTTTGATTTGCATTTCTCTGATGACTAAGGAAGGATGTTGAACATTTCCTTAAGTGTCTTTCAGCCATTTTAGATTCCTCTGTTGAGAGTTCTCTCTTTAGGTCTGTACTCCATTTTTTTTTATTGGATTATGTGTTCTTTTGGTGACCAATTTCTTGAGTTTGTATATTTTGGAGATCAGACCTCTGTCTGATGTGGGGTTAGTGAAGATCTTTTCCCATTCTGTAGGCTGTCATTTTGTCTTGTTGACCATGTCCTTTGCTTTACAGAAGCTTTTGAGTTTCAGGAGGTCCCATTTATTAATTGTTTCTCTCCATGTTTATGCTGCTGGGGTTCTATTTAGGAAGAGGTCTCCATTGCCAATGCGTTCAAGTATATTTCCCACTTTCTCTTCTATAAGGTTCAGGTGGCTGGCTTTATGTTGAGGTCTTTGATCCATTTGGACTTGAGTTTTGTGCATGGTAATAGATAGGGGTCTATTTTCATTCTTCTACATGTTGCTATCCAGTTATGCCAACACCACTTGTTAAATATGCTTTCTTTTTTCCATTTGATATTTTTTGCTTCTTTGTCAAAAATCAGGTGTTCGAAGATGTGTGGATTGATATCCGGGTCTTCTATTCGGTTCCATTGGTTTTCCTGTCTGTTCTTATGCCAATACCAGGCTGTTTTCAGTACTGTAGCTCTTTAGTAGGGATTGTGATGCCTCCAGAAGTTCTATTATTGTACAGAATTGTTTTTGAGCCCACTATTTTTAAGCCCATCTGTTTTGCCACCACTACTGAGAAAAGCCATCAGATTTTCTCTCCTGGATGGACCTCTGCTAGTGGCTTTCTAACCGTTACTTCCCCTGTAGTCCATTCCCAACATGTCAGACAGAACAAAACTTCTCAAGAAATGTCACACTGAACCGTGCCACACCCATGTCCTCATCCGACCTCAAAGCTGTCGAATGTCTTCATGGGATGTACAGTAAGAGTCAGTGCAACCCATAGACTGTACATGTTGGGCCTCTGCCGCCCTGGACAGCATCAGCTGGTGTCTCCACCTCCTTCATGGCACTTCAAACATTTCAGCGCACTCTCACTTTGGATTGCATCATGTCTCTCCCACCCTCAGGGCCTTTGCACCTGCCCTGACCATTTACTCCTGATCTGAATAAGCATGTCCTCCTAGAAAAGCAGTTTCTTGGTCCCTACCCTCCAACTTCCCAGCCAGGCATTCCCAGCATTTCCTCTCTCACCCTTCCTTCCCTCTATAGAGCACACTTTGTATATCTATTTGGAGGGTTTGTGTGCTTTGAACCCCCGTTTATCACCTCTGTGTTGTGTGCATCCTGAGCAATGTGGGGCCCAATCTATTCTCTTGATCACATGACAGATTAACAGATTATGAGTGATCTGAGGATGAAGGTTTGCAGAGGTCAGGAAGTCAAGGTTAGAGTCTGGTCCTTCGCGACTGCGGTGTAACCCAGTGATAGAGCACTTACCTAGTGTGTGTGAGGCTCTGCATCCCCAGCACCACAAAGAGTGTGCTCTTTGCTTTTGGAGATAATGAGGAGCATCTCTAAGCACAAGTAGAGAAAGCAGAAGCTGCTGACCCTTGACTTTGTATATGTTCATTGCATATTGGCACTGTGCCTCAGAGGAGGGTGGGCGGGGGCCGGGCACAGAGGTTAAGCAAAAGTGCTGCTAACGGTGCTAGGCCATGTCTGGAAGCCTGTTCTGACTCCAAACCTTCCCACTTCAGTCCACTCTGCCTTGTCCCCCTCACTGCCCTGGCAAATTTTTGCTGCCACTCCACAAGTATCTGTGGCCTGGCACTCTACTCTGGGTCTTGTCTGGTCTCTACAGCTGGTCTTGTCTGGTCTCTACAGCTCTTTTTCCTGGTTCCTACCACTTCTTGCTTTTGTAAGGCCGAAACCATCTCCTGATAGACCAGTTAGCAAGGTCTAGCTAATTTATCCTAGGACTGCTGCAGGCATCACCAATTCACAGCAGATCCATAGAGTTTATACCCATAGTACCATAGTACCCCTTGCTCGCAAAGATCTAGAGCCACACTTAAATCATCCCAGCTCTCCCAGAACCTGTGAGGCGAGTAACTTCTTCCCCTCCACATACTCCCCCTTTTCTTCCATGGTAAGAAATGAGTGTGAACCACCACACTCTGGTGGGCAGACTCAGGCTGATGGCATCTTGTCTCCTGGCAGAGGACTTCCACACGCAGACAAGACTAAAGTTCGATGAAACAGCCAGAGACTTGCAGAAGCTAGAAGGCTTGACCAGGAAGGAAGTCTGTGCAGCCATGAAAGAGTTCAACAAGAACCAGGTATACACACCCTGAGAGCAGCCTGAAGGGAAGGGCATGTACATAGCTGCTTCCTCTGGGTCTCCCTACATTTTGAGGGGTCCCAAGTTCAGACTGCATACACCACCAGCTTTGACAGAGTCCTTGACAGGGCTCACACCATAACAGAGGTCAGTGAGATCTGGTTTGGCCTGACCCTCAAACTGAAACTGGTAAACTTCACCACCTGCAGGGGTGGGGAAAGCTGCCACTTTTTAAAACCTCCAGAACAGGAGGAGCCTCTGCCCAGAGGAGCACCACTTGGCCTGGGCTGGTCTCCGTTCTTACTGAATCACAAGCTCAGTCATGAGGCCATCAGTGCAGACAAATGGCACCCTTCTCTCCTCTGCTGCCCGGTTTCCCCTAGGCTGCCTGTCCTCCAGCCCCTCTGAAGTTGCTGAGTTCCTTACTCCTTTGGAAATGGCTTCCTCCTCCAGGTTTTGGGGGTTTGTTGCTGTTTTCCCCATGCAGTTCAATTCTGAGTGATTTACCAGATCTCCCTGTTGCTAGAGATATGGTCTCAGGAAGAAAATGGCTGACTTTATTTCACATTTACTTTCCTTTTTCTTTTTAAATCAAGACAGGGTTTCTCAGTATAGTTCCTGTCCTGGAACTCACTCTGTAGACCAGGCTGTCCTCAAACTTACAGAGATCCACCTGCCTCTGCCCCCGAGTGCTGGGATGAAAGGCGTGCGCCACCACCGCCCGGCTGCTGCAAGTGTTCTTAAACATGACCTAGTGCTTTCATTTTACAGAAGGAGCCCAGAGGGAGGTGTTAGCTCTAGGCCCCAGTCAATGGCAGAATGGAGGGTGCTCTTGACAGTTAAATGGCCCTTGGCAGCCACTCAGTGTTTATTTATAATTCAGCAGACGTGGACCAAGCTCCTCCTGTGATCACTTGTGGGATTCTTATGGAACCATGGTGTATCACTCATGGATTTGTACATGTATGTGTGTATGCTCTTATACACACACACACACATATATCAATATATACATATATGTATACATGAGCACACAAACACACCTTTCTTTTTTTTTTTTGAGACAAGGTCTCTCTGTCTGTCCTGGTACTCACTATGTAAATCAGGCTGGCCTTGAACTCACAGAAAACTGCCCACCTCTGCCTCCCGAGTGCCAGGATTAAAGGCATGTGCTGCTATGCTTGGGTCATCCCATACCATTTTAGTAAGCATCTGCAGAGTTACCTTCAGACCCCACAGCTCCCGTGTAGGTTCTCAAGGCAGCACTGTCTCAGTGCTTCTGCCACATTTCAGCCTTCACAGCTCCTGTTCCTGCTGGAATCAGACTTTGCCATTTATCCAGGAACATTAAAATTCAAAGAAAATTTCACACTAGGCATGATAGTCCCCATCTGTAATTCCGGCACTCCAAGGATATGGTCAGTTTCTGGCCATGCTTCAGAGAGTGACCCTGTACTAAAAAAAAGAAAAAGAACATTTCAGACAGGCCATTTTGTGTCAGCAGGGCAGGCACAGTGGGCACTACTTATTTCATTCAAAGGTAGTGTGACATTGGGGTTTCGCACGCAGGCTTCAGAGCCTACTGGCAAGGTTCTGGCAAAGCCCTTCTCTGCAGCCTTAGGCAAGCCCATCGAGGCCTGTTTTATCATCTGCAGAACAAGGGTGAAGGCAACACCTGCCTTACCCATCAGTATTCACTAACTCTTGCTGCAGTAAGGCCTTAGTGGCTCCCCACACAAAACCAATGTTCCCTTCTGCTGCATGTCCATCCCAGACTGGGTAGGTCAGAGCAACTGCCAGGGTTCCAACAGCACAGAAGGAACCCATCTGTGCCCTCCAACCACCCTTGCTTTCATTTTGTAGGGCAGAATAAATGGACAGGCACAAAGTCATAGTCAGCAGGAATGGCCATAGCACCTGCCCTTTATTCCGTGTGAGGACGCACACAGTGTTAGGACACACTTCTCAGGACTCTGAGAAGTAGCCACTATTTATTTTAAGACCTGTTATTTTTAATTGTGTGTGCATGCACGCATGTGAGCCATGTGAATGTGGGTACCTACAGAGGCCAAAGTGTCAGATCCTCCAGAGTTGGAGTTACGGGAAGTTGGGAGCTGCCTGATATAGGTGCTGGGAACAGAATTTAGGTCCTCTGCTCTTAAACACTGAGCTAATCTCTCCAGCCCTGGTAGCTGAGATTTTTAACCGTGGCACCAATCCCTGCTAGCATGTTTGACTATTTGACAGCCCGACCACAGAGGCTGATTAATGCTTTTTCACTGGTAAAGAAAGGCTCAGAAGGATGAGCAAGTCTCTGAGGGATGAGTGATTTTCCAAGGATATCCAAATGATAAATGGCAAGTATTTGAATTTAGTCTTGTCTGCCACAAAATCTGTGCTGGATGACAAGGCAGCTGGCCTCTTGTAAGCCCCTGCCTTTCAAGTCTTCTGCCCATTCTTCTCTAAGAAGAGCAGGCAAGGCTGGGAAATGTCTCCCAATCCACCTGTATTAGTCAGGGTTTTCTAGAGAAACAGATCTGATAGAATGAATCTCTCTATATAAATGGGGTTTACTAGAGTGGCTTACAGGTCATGGTCAGGTTATTTCAACAATGGCTGTCTTCTGAAAGAAAGCCCAAGAACCCAGTAGTTGTCCATTTGGTCCATGAGGCTGGATATCTCAGGTGGTGTTCACTATACCTCAGAATCCCAAAGAAGTAGGCTCTAACGCCAGTGGAGGAATGAGCTTGCCAGTGAGAGTGAGGACAAGCTGCGAAGATCCTTCTCCGCATCCTTTCTACAGGCTGCTACCAGGTGTGACCCAGATTTAAGGTGGGTCACTGTCTTAGTCAGTGTTTTATTTATGTAAAGAGACACCATGATCAGGGCAGCTCTTATGAAAGAAAGCATGTAATTGGGGGCTTGCTCACAGTTTCTAAGGGTTAGTCCCTTTATCGTCATGGTGGGAACATGGCGGCATGCGTGGCACTGGGGAAGTATCAGAGAACTTTTCATGCTATCCCACAGGCAGCAGGAAGAGAGACCCTGAGCCTGGTGTGGACTCTTGAAACCTTAAAGCCCACCCCCAGCAACACACTTCCTCTAACAAGGCCACATCTCCTAATCCTTCTAAACCTCAGTGCCACACCCTTGTGACTAAGCACTCAAATATATGATCCGTTGGGAACCGTTCTTATTCAAATCACTAAGGTCTTCCTACCTCAAATGATCCAATCATTTTCATACGCAAAAAAAAATCTTTCACACATGTATCCAGCAGCTTGGGTTTTAGATAAGTCCAGATGTAGATGTAGTCAAGTTAACAACCAAGAATAACCATCTCTTGACTGTAGAGAAATACCTGCAGCCCAGAGAGGGCAGGCATACTATACAAATCACAGTCCCTCACGTTCAGGCTTTGATGTTCTGGAACTCTCTCTGTATACCAGACTGGTCTCAGACTCACAAAAATCCACCTGCCTCTGCTCCTGAGTCCTGGGATTAAAGGTGTGCACCGCCACCGCCAGGCAGAAATTCCTTTGCGATGGGGGCTATGCTGAAACTGTTAGGACTGCTGAGGCAGCTGTGTGCTTCCACCTTTAGAAGGCGCCACTGTGGAGGCTTGTGGCGGTGGCCTACAGCTGTCCAAAGGTTTTAGGGACCATGGGGTGCACACTGCCCTGTACTGGAGACAGGCCAGTGGGGCAGCTCGTTGGTCTGACAAATTGGTGCAGAGGCCTACAGTTGTACACACACCAGTGGGGAATGAGCCAAAGCCCAGCCACTGCCCAACACTGCTCTGATAGTCTCCAGCCAGCAGCCAGGGCCCAGATGTGGTCTTGAGCCTGCAGTCACCCCAGCGTGTTCCAAGGTCCTTCTCTGCGCAGGTTATGGAGTTGGCAGAAAGGAAGAGGCAAGAGAAGCAGCAAGAGCAAGAGGACAACATGACTGAGATCACCAACCTGCTGCACGGGGACCTGCTCTCTGAGAACCCGCAGCAGGCAGCCAGCTCCTTCGGGCCTCACCGTGTAGTCACTGACCGCTGGAAGGGCATGAGCAAGGAGCAGCTGGAGGAGATTCGCTTCACTCAGAAACAACAGATCCAGGAGAAGCTGGTGAGCTCCTCCTGGGCCACAGAGCCGCCTCTGCAGCCCTGAGCTGCCCCCACACCCGGCTCCTGTGTCAGCGCTCATTCTGAGAGATGCCTCTGCTGTGGGCAGTTTTCATTCCGGTGGAAGGGGAATAAGAGCCAAAAACTATGGCCACACACGATGTGCTCAGCATGTGTGAGAGATGAGCAGAGGATGACTGCAGGCCTTGTGGAGGGTGGGCCTGGTTTCTACAGACATGGGAAGTTGGTGGGAAGGCCATGCTGGTGGAGAGGGGCTCGCAGGTACAACTTTGGATGTGTTAACTATATAATGCCCGTTAGACATCTGTGGGATTAGGTTTGCCTGATGTGGCAAAAGAAAAGGAAACCGAAAGCACTAGCTACAGCATTTTAAACAAGGTAGAATCCGTCTGTATGTAATCAGTTCTCAGAATAGTCTCAGGCTTAAATAGAGGCTCTATGGCCACTGTATTCTGCTCTCTTTGGCTCCTGGGCCTAACTTTGCTCAAGTGGCTGCTTAAATCCCAGCCATCACATACATGGGCAAATGGTGTAGAAGAAGCAAGGATACCATTTTTAAGGAGTTTCGCTGGACATTTAGATTACTCCAACTGGAAAGAACATCGGGACATGCATCACTAGTGGCTCTCTGTTAAGGACGAGAGAATGGTGGCCACTGGGGGTTCTTACCATTTTCTGTCTACAATTTCCAGGTGAAGTGTAGGTGGGGAAAAGCTGAGGAGGAAGCAGGGTTTCTGATCAAGATTCAGAACAAGGTCTAGGCCAGAGCCTTACATTTGGGAGTTGTCGTCTGCAGACAGTAATACTGTAGCAGTCCTGGGTGTGATCCTGGGTGAGGCAGACAGCAGAGGAACACTGAGGTCTGCGGCTCAGGCGTGGCCATCATTTACAAAGCGGGGACCTGACGAAAGCAGCCGAGGAAGGGATGGGTAGATGTATGCCAAGAGAGATGTCCTGGAGGGTAGAGAGGGAAGCCCTGTATGGCAGTACTCCCAGGATGTGACCTGCCCCCTCAGCAACCCAGCAGGCAGAGGTGCTGAGGTGAGGGAGGACTGCTCTGGGATAGGGTGCAGGAGAGGTGGCCCAGTGGAGAGCAAGGAGCAGAGTCTGTCATACATCTGCTCAGCTGGACTGTGGAATGAAGGTTGGCCCTAAACCCAGAATTTTGGTCCAGTTTTTATTCTAGAAGAATCAGAAGGCAGAAACACACAAAGGGAGAAAGAGCACATTAAGATTCTCACTCAGGCCCTTGCTTCATGCTTCGTGGTGCTTTTTCTTCTCCATGCTCTCTGAGCCCCAGGTGATCTGGGGAAAGGAACTCATGCTGAGGCAAGTGCACCACTGGCCGTGGTGTCTTTACAGAAAGGCCTCTGAGATTCCCAGAAGGAAGGCCGCTCCTCCCAGGTGGCAGGTGTCTAAGCCAGTGCAGGCTGACTTTGGGCCTGACATGAGACCATGCTGGACACCACTCACTGCCCTGGTGTAGATGTTCATCTAGCCTTCAACCTGGCCCGCCCAGTTGCTTCTCCAAGGAGATCATTTGTGAGAAGCTGAACTGTCTTGGGAGTCAGTTCTCCACACTAATCCACACGAATCCAGTGCCCTAGAGGGCTCCATGCTTCACAAAGAAGGATCTGACAGGCAGGACTTTTAGAACGAGGCTATCACCCACACCTTCGTGGTGACACTGTTGTCACAGGGTGAGGCTTAGTGTCAGTGTGCTCAGGGACTCCGCAAATGATCCCCACATTAGACAACTTGCTGTGGGTAATATCTGGCTTGCTAAGCCAGCTGGGAACCCTCCTGAGGATCTGATAGAGATCAGCCTGGCTGGGAGCGCTATGGGAGCCAAGTTCCCAGGTCCTTCAGGAATAAGAGAACATCAATGCCACTTGAGGGCCGAAGGCAGCCAGACCACGTAGGACAAGGGCAGGGTGGGTGAGGTCACCGCCCTTCTCCCCCAAGCTTCAGTTTTTCCGCCCATAAAAAGAAGCCAGGTTTCTTGAGAAACGCCCTGGGCTCCTGGGCCCTGAGAGAAGGTTGTAAATCCCTTTTCCTGCCTTCAGAGGCTTCAGGAGGAAGAACACCAGCGCAGCATGGACTGGGACCGACGCAGGATCCAGAAGGCTCGTGCCAGCCTACTGCATGAGCGTCAGCAGCAGCGCTTGCAGCGGGAACTGCGCAGGGCCCTGGACTGCAGCAACCTCAGCCTGGCCAAGGAGCAGCATTTACAGTGAGTGTCAGGGACCTTACATAGGTGCAGAGTAGGTGGGCAGACCCATAGGTCACTGTGTGTACCTTAGGTGCTTGAGGGACACTGAGTCACCTGGGGAATCAGGGAGACTTTCTGGAGGAGGCTTCATAGTTGAGCCTTGGGGTGTAGTGGTCACCTACTATGTAGCCTTTCCAGGCAGAGGCAAGGAGGACTCCCAGGCTCTTTCTCATGCTAGAGTCACCCGAGTATAAACAGAACCCCAAGAGTGGCTCCAGGATAGAGCTATGGCAGATAAACTAACAACCAAGATCAGCAGGCAAGTATTTGCTCACTCAGCTATTCTTGTATCCTGAACCTGAGTCCTGAGGGGAACCCTAGGGTCTGCTCCAGTAAGAACTCAGTCACCACTGGGTCTGATAGTTGTCATGGCGTCCACTGGGGCTTAAAAGGAACACTCAGATATGGCCTGACAAGACAGTCATACTCATGTGTGATGTCTCCATGAGTCACTGACACCAAGTCCCTCCTCTAACTTCAATGTCACTGCTGAAGAATAGTGGGGAGGACTCTTTAATATGTGTGTGTGTGTGTGTGTGTGTATGTATGTATGCATGTACACACACACACACATAAATGTTGTGCAGGGGTATTTTTGCCTGCATAAATCCTGTATACCACGTGCATGCAGTACATATAGAGGCCAGAAGAGGGCATCAGATCCCCTAGAACAGGAGTTACAGATCGCTGTGTGCCTCCATGTGGGTGCTGGAAACTGAACCTGGGTTCTCTGCAAGAGCAACAAGTGCTCTTAGCCCCTGAACCATCTCTCTAGGCCAGGGGAACTCTTTTTTTGAGCTCGTTAGTGTTGGAATGGATTCTGTAGTGTGGGCCTCAAATACCTGTGGGCTTTACCTCACGTATTTGCTTATCTCTTTTTTTCTGTTATCAGGAAAAAACAAATGGATGAAGCCTCCACAAGTCAACCCACAGAAGATTATTTCTCACAGTTTAATACAAGAAGCCGCTAACAGGAAATACTCCCCTTTTCTTGTTTGTGGTAGTGTGGTCCCTTCAGAGTCACACTTATTTCAAAGTGAGCCTGCTCCTTGCTCTGAAGATCCCCATCACATTTCATCACCTGGTGGGAGCGCACTCTGGAAGCTCTGCTCTGTGAAGGCCTCTAGCGCAGCTTTGGGTGCTGTGGCCATAGGGCACAGCGCAGAGGACACGAGGGCCCGTGTGCAGCTCGAGCTCCGGGCTAGCTGCTAACTCAGTGAGCATCATAGGTGTTCTGTGTGCTCCATTCTCACCCCAGAGGCTGCCAGAACCTCTGCCGTTGTCTAGTGTGCAAATCTGAGTTAAAGGCACACATCTGGTTTATTGTGTGATTCCCACCCACCCCCACCCCACGAAATGTCAGCACCCAGGATGGAACTCAGCAAGTCTGGCTTTCAGCCTCTTCATCTCCTGGCTCCTGTAACAAAGCCCCGGGCAACAGTGGCTTCTATAAAGCATCAGCTTTTATTACTTGCTGTAACGAAAGCAAGCTGACCTAGATGCCCTGCTGGTTGGGGAAGGCCCAGTGCCCTCTTCTCCTTGCTCAGCCTCCCTTGCCACTGCGCAGCTCCCACCCTAGGGTTTAGGCCCCTGCTCCAGTTTGCAGCCCTGTCCCCAGAACCTAGAGCTCAGGGCTATGATCCAGAAAGTATCTATCTTGTCTTTGCTCACATCCCCACTCTGGCAAGCCCCTGCTAGCAGGAGTGCTCCTTTTTGTTGTGGCTGTCCTCAGGTTGGTAAGACTCAAAAGGGATGTCCAGACCAAGGAGATCTCTGCGGTTACCCATCACAGATGCATCCTCGAGGAAATATGCCACCACTGACACTGCCAACAACTGCTGGGCTTTTAGAAAGGTCAGACCAAGTTGAAGTCACCAGTACAGTAGGGCAGCGTGCTCTCAATGGCCATCCCTTTTGGCCACAGGTATGAACAGGTACCCTTGAAGGCCTGCCCTTTACAAACACCCATCTGAGCCAAGAGTCCAGTGGTAGTGACACAATGGGTTCAGGGTGTTTAGGCAATGACAGGATCCACCCATACTTTTCCACAGGCTTCACTTTGCCTGGGTTTCTCCATATAGCCAGTGCCTCTGTCGTAAAGCTGGGACCTGTTGTTCTACCTCATGTTTTCTGCAGGGACTCACACATACCCTGTGAATGGCTCCAGCCACAGGTAGACTAGGCCTCTCTTTTCTGGAGCAATGTGAAGTCCTACCAGAGGCCCATAGAAACCAAAGCACCTATCAGAGAAAGAACCCGGGCCCAACCCCTTCAGAGGCTCCTCTATGGGCTACTCTGTGCCCCTCTGTGTGCTTGGGTGGCCTCACTACCAAGCCCAGGGCATCTACCTCTGGAACTCAGCCCGCGTTCCCTGAGCAGGAGTGTCTGGCTCCAAGAGTGCTTTATGGGACAAGAACACGCCAGGAAGAAAAGGTGGGTGTGGATGCTTTGGGCTGGGAGCCTTAAGAGCATCACAGCAGACTGGGCAGCTTAAACAGTGGACATTTCTAGTTCCTTACAGTTGTGAGGTTAGAAGTGTGTGGTGGAAGCTGGGCAGTAATGCACGCCTTTAACTCCAGCACTTGGGAGGCAGAGACAGGCGGATCTCTGAGTTTGAGGCCAGCCTGGTCTACAGAGTGAGTTCCAGGACAGCCAGGGCTACACAGAGGAAACCCTGTCTTGAAAAAAAGTTTGTGATGGAGATGCCAGGCAGATAAGGACAGCAATCATACTGAGACGGGGTATGATGACTTCATGTTCACAACTGCATTGATAATTACCCTATTTCCAAGTAAGGTTCCAGTCTGAGCTGCTAGAGGGCAGGATCACAAGTCATCTCATCACAGAATAAAATGCTGAGTGCCCCCTGGGTGTATCAATAATTCCATGGGGAACATTGATGAAGGGACCAGTATTTGGCACAAAGCACTTCAAGACCAAATTCTCAGCACAAAGATTTGTTTGTCCCAGAGGGACAAAGGGCAGGGAATAAGAGACAAAGACAGGAGATAGAGGAAGAGGGAGGTGGGGAAAAGAACAATGGAGGAGGGAAGGAATATTTGTCCTGGAGGGACAAAGGACTGCATCTGAATAGAGAGGAAACATGTGGCCCATAGGCAAATGGCAGTCTATAAAGGTAAAAGGGAAAACCTCAAATTAGGATGAGGTGTTTAATTTTAACTGGGCATGTTAATTAGGGCAGCCAAAAGGGGCTTTTGATTGCTGGAGTTCAATACTTTGATTGCTGGACCTTGGTAGTCATCCTCAAGAGGCAGAAGTGGCCAAATAAGGGAATAGACCTTGGTGGCTAGCTTTAAGAACATAATCTAGTGGTTTTTTAGCAAGGCAAGGGAACTTGGGCCACGTTTGCCATGCTTGGGCCAACTAGAGTTCCTTCGCTGGGTGCCCAGGCTAAACAAGTCAGCTTGGGGTGGCATTCTCTTGGTAGACAATGGACAGTCAACTGAGGTCAAGCCAGGCCCACTGGCTCTCTCTCTTCCTGCTGCCTGCCCATCCAGATGTAGAACTCTCAGCTCCTCCAGCACCATATCTCCCTCTCTCCGACCCCCCCCCCCCGCCATGACAATGGACTAACCTCTGAGCCTATAAACTAGCCCCAATTAAATGTTATCCTTTATAAGGGTTGTCATGGTCATAGTATCTCTTCACAGAAATAGGAACCCTAACCCTAAGACAAGGAGGGAGACACAGTGAAATGTCCACAGAAGCACTATACGTCCTTCAGTCAAATGGATCAACAAATGTGATGTCTGTACAGTGATTATTCAGCCCTGGAAGGACATGAGATGCCGACAGAACACACACAGCATGGATGGCCTCGAAAACAGGCCAAGAGAAGAAGCCAGTCACGAAGGGCTACACACAGTCTAAGTACATTTTATGTAGGACATGTCCAGAATAGACCTTTAGAGACAGAAAGCAGGTTAGACTTTTGCTAGGGACAGGCTTGAGGGGTAGCTAAAGGGTACAGAGTTCCTCTGGGTGCTAAGAATGTGGTAGAATTAGTACCAATGGCTATAGAACACGGAATATACCAAAATCCATAGAAATAGACAAATAGGATGAGTAATATAATATAGAGAATGGGTAAGATGAGGAAGTCACATCCCACAGCCAAATTGCAAGTGAGAAAAGGACTTTTGCAAAGTCAACCATGTGCTTATCCTGGGGGGCAGGAAAGATGTTTGTCCACAAAATGACTGTTACAGAAATAGCCATAACGTCTCTATTTGTTAAAGTCTCAAACTGAGTCAACCAAAGTTTCTCAACAGGTAACCAAGTGCGCATCTGTGTTGTTTTCATAATACCAAGGAATAAGTTGCTGACAACGTCCACCCAAAGGCAGAGACAGAAACTATGAGCAGAAATACCACACCAGATATGAAAGTGTACAACATAAGAGTCTATGTGTTTGAAGTTCCAGGATCAGCAAAACTGTTCCAGGAAGGCAGGAGGATGACCGCAGAGAAACATGAGGCTCCTTGCTAGGACTGGAGGAAGTGTAGAGATAAAAACAGCTACTCCACCCACTGCTACTAGGATTGCAACTGAGGGCCCCTAACAAACAGCACATCAGTGTTAACTGAGCTCCGTTTCTGTCGGCCATTGCCACATCCACCAGCAGGTGGCGTTTCTGGCTCACCGGCTCCAGTCTCCACTGAGTCCTGGCCATCTTGTTTCCATAATTGCTGGAGTATCTGCAAATAAAGAGGGTTTGCGGGGGAGCAACAGCCACTTTGGGTGACCGTGCAATGAGACAGTAGCAGCAGTCCTAATCCTCGTCGCTGACAGAGCGTGGGGAGGGGCTGGGAACTGTTGAAGACAGTGGAAGGTGGGAGCCAAGCAGGGAGCTAAATGGAACATGCTTTTACAGAACAGGGCTTCATCTCTGATTGCTCGCCCCACCCCAGATTTCCAGGTCTCTTACCTAACCATTACCTTCAGGCACGTACTGCCCATGGTGGAGTCCATGCTTCTGCCAGATCTGGCAGCAGTCTTCGAAGTCTGTCTGTAGAGCTGCCTGCTTCATTTTCTTCTACAAATGAGGGAGGTCAACATCTTATCACAGCCCTGAAATGGGACATGGCCAATAAAAGGCCCAGGACCACAGGAATCTTTTTTTTTACTGTTATTCTAGAAAACACTCCAAACTTCCTTCTTTTAATGGGTCCAGAGAAACTTCAACTCTACTAGCCACAATCTGGGGACCAGAACACCCCAGAGCTTATTGAAGAAAGAAAATGCTAAGGCCATCTCCTCCACATCAGACTGGCTTCTCACTCACCCCAAAGGTTCCCATCTGGAGCTTGGGTTCACAGTGTAGCTTTGTTGAGATGTCCATGCAAAACCCAGAGCAGGTCTTACAAGCATCTGGATCTGCTGGGGACAAGAATAGGAGCCAGGGTCACCACTAAGTCTCTTATCTAAGGTCACTCAATGTCCTTGGCTTGCCTCTCTGGTCCGCCAACTGGCCCAGTGTTCATTCTCAACTAGGTTCATGAAGATGCACAGTCCATAGGTCCCATCTCCAGCCTTGTCCTCTCTGGGGGAGGGTTTTGTGAATCAGAGTTTAATCTCACAGGGAAGGAGCAGCGAACTTTCACCTGTGGAGTCCAGCACCATGCTGGTCCAGTGTTATTTAAAGCCTTCACAATCCTTTCTTACACATTCCTTATCCCAGAGGAAGATCGGAGGCTTAGAAGGGTAAAGTAACTTCCCCAAGTCCTTAGGGCCAGGAGCGGGTGAAGTCAGACATTAAATCCAGTTCTGATTTCAAAGCTTTGGCCACCTCCCCAGAACAGAATGCTCAACAGGTAACCATAGAGTCCCTGTCCTGAGCATTCAACAAAAGTTGACATGGGTGCAGCTAGACTTACAGTCTGTGTGCTAGACTTGCTCAATCCCAGAGTGGAAGAAGAGAACCAACTCCCAGAAGTTATCCTCTGACCTACACACACACCCCACACACACATGCACACACACGTGCACACACATGAACACGTGTACACACACACACACACTTTAAGAATGTTGAATATTTTTGAAAATCTGACAAAAGGAGATGGCTCAGTAAAGTGTTCGCATGAGCATGGAAACCCAAGTTCAGTCACCAGACCCACATAAAAATGTCCCACATACCTGTCATCCCAGTGCTAGAGGAATGCAGACAGGAGGCTCCCCCAGCTCAGTTGGCTAGCCAGCCTAGCCTACCTGACAAGCTCCAGGTCAGTGCTCCAGAGACCCTGTCTTGAAAAACAAGGTGGAGCAAGACATGGTGGTACACGCCTTTAATTCCAGAACTCTGGAGGAAGAGGCAGACAAGTCTCTGTTAATTCGAGGCCAGCCTGGTCCGTGTTATAACCTCCAGGCCAGTCAGGTCTACACAGTAAAACCTTGTCTATAATTAAATAAATATATAAGGAAATAAAGCAAGGTAGAGAGCTATTGAAAGCACCAAGACCTCTAGCCTCTACATGCATATGCACACATGTGCTCGATCACACGCAAAACCTAATATGGGTTAACTTACTTTATTAGAACAACAAAAAGTCTCTAGAAGCAGACACGATTACCACCAAAGACACTTCATAGTGCCCCATTCTCTAGGTGCACTGATTACACTGAGAGCTAGGAGAAAAGAAGATTGACAAGCCCCGGTGGTGGTGATGGTGTGCACCTTTAATCCCAGCACTTGGGAGGCAGAGGCAGGCAGATCTCTGAGTTTGAGGACAGCCTGGTCTACAGAACAAATGCCAGGGCAGCTAGAGCTACAAAGAGAAATCCTGTCTCAAAAAAAACCTGTTTTTTGTTTTTTGTTTTTTTTTTAACATAAAAATAATCTTATTGCGCCGGATGGTGGTGGTACACGCCTTTAATCCCAGCACTCGGGAGGCAGAGGCAGGCGGATCTCCATGAGTTTGAGACCAGCCTGGTCTACAAGAGCTAGTTCCAGGACAGGCTCCAAAGCCACAGAGAAACCCTGTCTCGAAAAACCAAAAAAAGAAAAAAATAAGCTTATTGCTTGTCTTGATCAATTGGTAACCTGTGATTGGCTGTAACTCAACTGCTGTGACAGGGAAACTCAGTTTCTTAGCAACGGGAGTATACCCATAGTTAGGTTCCACCATGTTTAAACATCAAACTGGGCTACTGTTCACTAGGTATGGCAGAAGCCACTTTGGGCTAGACTTTCTCATCTAACTATGGAGACAGGTTTAGGCTAAGCTCCAACCACTTTTATATGGGTGACGACTCTTGAGCCAAGTCTGTCTTGAATTCAGGGCTTGAAAGGAAGCTGCGGACAAGGGGAACCAGGCAGAAAGCTAAGTGGAGAGGGCAGTGGCAGAGTGAGGCTCTACTGTAATTCTCTGTCTTGAATTCCAGCTTCATCAGTCAACTTGGATGTCTCAAATCAGTGTGTCCTGGGCTAGAGAGATGGTTACGTGGCTAAGAGCACTGGCTACTCTTCCAGGGGACCCAGGTTCAATCCCCATTCAAGCCTCTTTTTAAAAAGTTAGTGTGTCCAGGCTGCTCCCCCTCCTCCCCAAGCCTGTCCCTGTCCACATCAACTCCATTCTTGTAACTGCCCTAGACAGAAAGTTTGGATTCATCATGGAATTCTCTCTCTCTCTCTCTCTCTCTCTCTCTCTCTCTCTCTCACACACACACACACACACACACACGAGTGAGAGAAAGAGAGAGAGGTACCCCATCAGCAAAGTCTGTTTGCCAGTCTTCAATATATTTGAATGTGTGTGTGTGTGTGTATATTTGTATATATATGTATGTGAGTATGTATATATGTATGTATAAAACAAATTTTAGTGTGTCTCACCTGTATGGGTGAGACATCTTGATCCAAAGCAACACCTTGACCTAAGCCAGCATTGACCTAAACTCTTTACTTGCATGCCTATTCCTCCTCACCCCCATCCACCCACATTCTTTCTCAAGGCACCATAACCACAGCCAGGGTTAAAATGGAAGGCAGATCTTTTCAACTGAAAGAGGAGCTGAGAGTCCATGTGACCATGCCACCTCCTTTTCTGCTTCCCTCCTTCACCCCTGCCTCAACCACCTGCTGTGACCTGATCCTGCCGTACATTCCTGCCTTGGGCATCCTCCATACTACCCATTCCCTCTGCGTGGCATGCTCTTTCTCCCAGATGCAAACATGGCTACTTACTTTCTTAGGAACTCAGCTTAGCAGTTATCTTACAGAAGGGAGAACACATTTACTGGCCCATACATACAAAGATTCTTCCCCCATGGTACCCTTCCTATCTCCATGATCCTTTTACCTCATTTGTAGGACCATAATTCATCATCCTCTTGGCCACTAAGATGCACATTCCATGAGTGCAGGGACTTCATTTATCGCTACTCACAGAGCCTTGAACAGTGCAAGACTTGGGTTTATTGTCAGAGTTGTCTGGGGTAAAGTTTCACAGTCTGAGCCTAAACAGCCAGGGTTCTGGTATTGTCATAGCTATCCCTACTCAACATCCTGAGAACTGAGAGGAAAACCAACCCACCAGGGACCAAATGATATGATGATGGAGGAGCCACCAGGGAAGAATTCACGCTGGGAGAAACAGATCAGGCACAGTGTAGCCAGGTTATCTGATCCAGTTAGCTGATAATGGGGAATGCTGGTCCTGGGCAGGACAATGGAAGTCCAGTGGCCAGCACCCCTGTGGGACACAAGGGACAACCAGGCAGGAAAAACCCTGCAGTGGTACCTGAGAGACAGCTTGAGGTATCAAAGAGCATGCATAGCCAAGCCTGGTGTCATTCAATGTGACGGCCACCTCCTAGATTGGAAAGGCTGCATCAAGAGGTTGGCAGCGCTCAGTTTAAATCACATTCAACCTGTGCTCGGCCGGCAGCCCTTGTAAGTCATACGCGAATGCTGTGCAACTCTTCTCTGTACATTCGAATTTGCTGGATGATGGTGCTCCTGCTCCAGAGAGCTCACAGTCTGGAAGGAGGGACTGCTTTTCACTCATCTGACAGGTGCCACATGCTGTGGGCAGGCACAGTGCTATGCCCCTGGCTGTAGCAATTAAGAGGGCTGGGGTGGAGCTCAGTGGGGTATTAGTTAATCTTCTGCTGCTGTGACAAAAAAAAAATGCCATCCATGGCAACTTAGAGAAGGAAAGGTTTATTTGGGCTTATGATTCCAGAGGAGTAAGAGCCCATTATGGTAGGGAAGCATGACAGCAAGCAGCTGGTTTGAACAGGATGCTGAGGACTTGCATCTTGAATCACAAGCAGGAAGCAGAAACAACAAACTCAAAACTGCTGCAAGGCTTTTGAAACCTCAAAGGCCCCACCACTCACGCTCCAGTGGCATACTTCTTCTGGTAAAGTCACACCTCCAACACCTACCCAAACAGCTCCACCAACTGGGGACAAAGTATTCAAACATCTGAGTCTAGGGGGGAACATTCTCATTCAAACCACAGCGGGAGAACTCTTACTTAGCGTGTACAGTGCCCTAGGTTCAAGCCCACCATTTAGGGGGAAGATAAGAAATGACACGTAGTCTGGAGAGCAGAGGGACAGAAATTAATAAGCAAATTCTTGGACAACTCAACTCAAATAGTCCCACAAAATGGCTGAGAATGATTTTGATGTTTTTATTAGTAACTTAGATAAATGTCGGAAGCTGTCTTGGGAAGGAGGAAGCTGTGGCTGATCCTTTCAGAACATACTATAATCATCTCAACTTTGACCAGGATGAGACCTTCCCATTCCCCTGAGCCTGACCCGGGAAGTCATTCCCATGAGTCTGAGGCATTGGTGTCTTTCCCATGGCCATGAGTCTGTTTTCTAGGAGTCCAGCCTCCATTCAGGGGCTACAAGTTGGCCATCCACGTGATAGGTCTGGCTGGATGATGAGGGGAGCTGGCTGGTCACTGAGGCACCAAGCACGTAGCAAAAAGGAGGCTGTCCCAGACTCAGCTGAAACTTGCCAGGCAAGCAAGCCCCAGGGAAGGTGAAGAGCTGACTGAGTTTCATGCCAACTGTGTGCGTAAGATGAACCGTATGGAAGCAGTAACAGAAAGACTTTGGTCTCAGGATCTGGCTCCCTTCCCTCCATATGATCCTAGCTACACATTCAGCCTCTTTTGCCTCTTCTCCAAGATTCCCTGAGCCTTGCCTGATGAAGCCATAACTTCACTGAGATCTAGAGTATTCCAGGTTCCCAGAACTGAGGACTCGATGGAGCCCAGTTGTCTGAGGCAGGCCGTGTCATCTGCCTACAGCAACACAAGTTGGGGATGCAGGAAGAGGAGCGGAGTCCATGCCAAGTGGAAAACGTCAAGACTGGGGCCAGGGTCGGCTTTCTCAGCTTCCTGTGATTGTGGCCAAGTATCTGACCCCAGCACTCACCTAAGATACATATCATTGATGAGTAAGTGGGTGGGACATGTGAAAAGGTGAGTACTGCCCATCCCAGGTCGCTGTGGCCTCTGGGACTCAGCCCCAGTGTCAAATGGGTGTGTAGGGTCACATCCTACACCTGAATACCTTCTGTTCTCTTGCTACCCATGTACTTTTGGAAACATGACTTAGATGTTCCAAGACTGAGTTTCCACATTTGCAAAATGGGGTTAATACACACACCGCCATCCTAATCTTATTCTGAGAATTAAATGGCAATTGCGCGAAAAATATGCTTCGTGGGATATCAGGGCTCATGCACGTAGCATGCCATGCCAGTAATGTTACATTGGAAGGAGCCAAAATCATTGAGATCAAATTTAACAGCAGGGAAGGGTAAAGTTCCTCATTAACGTACAAACCATGAGCTCTGCATAAATATTTTTCCATCTCTGTCTTAGAAAAGTCACCCCTCCCGGTAACAAGCCGCTGGAACCTTTGGTAAGCAACATCAAATGAGAACACATCTCATGTGATGATTTGTGGCATTGGCCTGTTTCCTTTCTCAGTAAACAAGCCCTGATTAGTCCTGTCTGGGGGCCCCCCTGAGTATGAGGCTGGAGGTTGGGGGAAATGCCCAGGCCTCCTCCCATTGGCCTTCCCGGCTGCAAGTTCAGATGACAGCCTTGAATCCCCGGAGCAGCTGGCCTTCTTCCACCCAGAAACACTGGAAATGGATCTGCTGGAGAGTTAGCCAACGAGCGTTTCTTGGAATCGTAAATGTCCGAGAGCTGCTGCAATACTTCAGATTATCTTGTTTTCTTTATCCGAGGAAGCCAAGGTTTTAATGCAGCATCTGTGTGAGTATCTTTTGATAATAGGAACCAAATGTTGGTGGTGGAAATGACTGGAAATTACACCGAGGATCAGAATGTGGGCTTTTAGATTCCCTCCAGAAGGCCCCCTGAGAAACAAACACAGGAGACATCTTTTCTACAAATCACCTAGAGATGTCATAACCCTGGGGGCTCCTGCTGCCTCCTCTCTCCAGGCATGGGTGGGCTGGGGCTGGGCAGCCTCTTGGACTTCTGCCGGCTGGTGTAGATACCCCACAGCTCCAATCAGATCTCCGGTCCTTCTCCTCTGAGTTTCTTCCTTGGCCACATCTATAAACTTCTACCTAGACATCCCACAGGTGTGTCAAAACCAAACCCATCATTTCCCCCCAACCTGGCTTGCTCTTGTATCACTAGATGCCACCCTGATGAAAGGCAACCCAGGTCCTACAAGAGAAACATGGAAATCATTCGGGACCCCTCCCCATGCTGTCCCTACCAGCCAAGGCCTACCTCACTCCCTCTTATCCACATACTTGGCCCCTGTCCTGGCATCCAGTATCGCTCCAGACATGAAACCTTGCAGGAATCTCTTTTACTAGGCTCCAATAGTGCTTCTTTTTTTTCCAAGTCCACCTCCAACCAAAATGATCTTTTTTGGGAGGGGGAGGGGGGAACAGATCCTATTTAGCCATAAGCAAAACTGAAGGTGGTGCTGAGGAGACAGTTCAGCCAGCAACGTGCTTGCTATGCAAGCACGAGGACCCGAGTTCAATCCCCAACACCCATGTAAAAAGACCAGCACTGTGATGCCCATTTGTAATTAATCCCAGGACCAGGGGAAGCTAACCAGACTGGATGGATTGATAAACTGTCCCAATGACAAAGCCCCTCTCAAAAAATGAAGACAGCCTAGTCGGAATCAAAAAGAACTGAATTTGGGTTCTCCGCATCCATGCACCCACATAAAAAGTCAGGTGCTGTACTATGCACCGATAACCCTAGTAATGGCAGGGTGGAAACAGGCAGATCCCTGAAGCTCACTGGCCAGTCAGCTTAGCCAATCAGTGAGTTCTGGGCTCAGAGAGACCCTGTCTCAAACACAAAGGTGGAGAAGGAGAGAGAAAGACTCTGTTTATTGGCCTCTGGCCTAGACACCCTGGTACTCACATATACTGTAGACTAAACATACACAATTTAAAAAAAAATTGATTACTGAGGAACCACACATGCATCTATACATACATGAAAAGAAATCTAAACTAGGGTCTAACTCCATCAGTATTCTCAATTTGAACTCCTCCTTCAAGGAAAAATTGTAAATGGCCTCACTATAAACCTGTATCTGAGATCTACCAAGGAAGACTTTTCAGAGACTGCTCTTATCCCTCATGCTCAGAATACGGGCTGCACCCATCCTTCCTGCTCCTTCACCAGGTCCAGCGCAATGGGACTTATGGGCAGGTGGAGGGACTTAGTACTGTACACAGCAGGGCCTGGGGCAGGGGGACAGCTCTGATGAAGTCCTACCTAGTGGACCTCTGTCCCCAGGCATGACACACCACTGCTGTCTTGAAAGCAAAACAACTGTAATAACCAGAGTGCAGCCCTCACAGGATCTGGCCTATTGACACGTCCTCATAGAAGAAGTGGGGGGAGGGGGAGGAGGCTTGCTTTAGATTCCAGCCGTTCCCCCCCCCTGCCCCCAGCATCCTCGGTTGCACTCCATCCTGATGTACTAGAATATAAAGGAGGTGGAAGATTGGCTTCAGTGTTGTAGCTTTTGTGAATTACTTCCTGTGCTGGGGTTGCCTCTGCTGGGATACGCTTTTTGGTGACGCAGCTGCTTTTCTAGTCACCCACGCCCCTCACCCATGCTCCTGTAACTTAACTCTAATAAACAAAATTGGTTTGGATGTAATTGTTTCTTTTGTCTGCTGGAGTCCTATCTAGGGTGAATAGATATTCTATTAGTCTCCTTCCCACACACCCCACAAATGAAAACGCACCCTGCCCTAAAGGGCTCTGGGCTGCGAAGTCAGGAACGATTGAGAGGAAAGTTGGCAAAGGAGGGTGCTAAGAGGGGCAGAGGGTACCAGAGAAGATGCTGAAGGCAGACCAAAGGTTTGGTCAGTCCTTGGGGCCCAGCAAGGCACTAGTGGATGGCAACGGCCGGCTCCTTAGAGAAAAGTCTGAAGGTTGCAGGTTCTGACTTCCTTTTCACAGGCTCCTGCCGTCTACAAGGGCTTTGCCGTGGAGACTCTATGTGGAGGCCCACATAGGCCGACCATCCCTCACCTGGAATTAGCTCCTTAAGCCCGGGCCAGCATCTCCATGTTGTAGGTAGGCCTGCCTGCTGCCGCCTCTGGGGATTCTGATTAATAACAGGTTTGAGTGTGTTTGTTTGCTTTGCTTTTAGACGGCAGCCATGAAGTAAACATGTCAGGTGAGTGAAGCAGCGCTTTGCCCGCAAGCATCCTTCCCAGCCAGGCTGCCCCGACATGCCCAAAGTGACAAGCCCCAAAGAGCTCAGTGTGGGGTTCTATTAGCTGCACAGCACCTCCAGCAGAAAGGAAACCACAGCTCATTCTATAGAGCCCTTCTCTGTCCCCGAGTCTTTCGCTTGGGCTTCTCCTTGTTCTGCTGAACACAACTTGAGAGTGTCACCCTCATATGGTTCCTTACTTTAGATGAGAACTCTCAGCCTTAGCAACCAAGTCACAAGGGCAGTGAGGACTGGAACTCAGAAGTCTCACTCCTGAAAGCATGCTTGGCAATCTTATGCCACCCTGTTGTGACATTAAAAGCCCTTGGGTGGCCTTTATCATTCAATTAGCATCCATGAACCCATCTTTCTGAGTGGAAGTCACCACACATCCCACGTTTCCAGATTCACCATCAATCACTCTGTGGTTTTCCTGGGGCTGGCAGGCCTGGCCCTGGACGCAGCAGGGTCACAGAACTGGCAGTGGGGTGGCCTCTGCACAGAGGAGACATCCTAAGAGGGGGCCCACTGCCAGCCACCTCAGCCACAGCACCGCCTCTTCCGTGGGGCACCGAGTTAATTGGTTCTGTATGGTGTTTGTTATGGCTTATGTCAAAAACTCAGAGAAGAAGCCACTGGGGGAGGAAGGCTTTTGTCAGACACCACATGGCTGAGCCCCTGCTGCGGCTCTGCTAACCTGGTCTCAATTAGGGGTTTGTGGGACTCGGGCCCTTGAGTTTGTTTGTGAAGCTCTTTGACTGAATTCTGCCTCCTCGGAGCTGGAGCTTTGCTTCCTTTTCAAAATGCAGATTTGCAAAAGCCTCGGAGGTGTGGCTGAGCTGGGTCCTACAGTCGGGCAGGGTTGCAACACTGTTCACTCTTGCCCCTCTGCACCAGGCAGTGCCCAGAGCCAGGTTGTGGGACCGACCCTCAGGTAGCTGGATGCTTCCAGCAGATGCTGGTCACCTTGATTCATGAGAGAGCTGGATGGAAACTTGGGAAGAGATGCTGTTTTCTTCTAAGTCTTGGGCACCATGTTGCCATCTACAAAAATACCCTTTGCTATATTTAGGCTACGCTAAAAGGCCCTGCTCCCAAGAATGTTTCTGTTTTTATCATTTAATATTTTTTCCTGCCACCTGGAGAAATCATCAAGCATTCGAGTCCCCCACATTCACTCTTCCTGCAGCTCGCTAATTAAAACAAACCCCTGGCCAAATTACAACCTTCAAACGGAATCCGGGCGTCAGTGGAAAGTATTGGCATGTGCCCCCCTCACCCTCATGTCTCCCTGCCACTGTTTATGAGGCACCTGCCCTGTGCCAGGGCCCGCTCTGTGCTATAGACAGGTTTGCTCACTTCAGGCTCTTGTCGTCCCCCCTTCCCCCCCATGAGTTGTGGGAACCATGAGTCACCATTACACCAGGTGAGAGACAAGAAGGCACACACTAGTGAGGTGCGACCACTGGTCCCCATCCCCATAGCCTCAGGGAGTGGGATGCCAGGCTTTTCTTGGCGGTTCTGGGACTGATTTGTGTGGTGTGACATTCTTCCTGGAGAGAAGTGAACAAACATTTACTTACCCTAGATAGGGACCCAAGGTCAGACCAAGGTGCGAATAACACCATCTTGGTGAATCATTGAGGGTTTTTTTTTTATTTATGCATACAGTGCTCCTCCTGCATGTACACCTCCGTGCCAGAAGAGGGGGATCATTGAGTTTTATTTGGGTTACTTACAGGCGTATGGGTGAGAGGTTACTTACCAGAGCAGAAATGACTCAAAGGAAGCTATATTAAAAAAAAAGCCCTCCCCAGCATGGGTGACAGCTCAGGAAAGTTGGAAACCTGGAGTTTACTGCACAACCTGCAGGAGGCTCAACATATTGGACAGTGTCCCTTCCACACAGTCCAGCTGGTCTCAGTCTCTTCTAGACAGACAGTCACTGCTCGTTCCAGGCATCTTGGCTGGCCTGCTCCAGGCAGCTCAGAACATTTGCGAGCTCCCATATAGCACAGGGTGGAGATATCTAGTGGTCAGTTTCAGGGACTTCCTGAAACTTTTGGGTTGTTTACTTCCTGGGCTTAAGGAGCCTATCTACAGGATGGAGTGTTTCACCTCCTCCTAGAACATCTTGTGTCTTAAGGAAAGACAGTTTCCTTCCCCTTTAATATACTGTGCCTTAACCAGCTTCCCCAAGGATAAATGTTTTCCTCTGAGAACATTCTATGTCTCTGTGAACTTCCCTCCAAGAAGAAATAGTTTATCTCAGAGGAAATTGCTACACAACATGACACTAAACCTCTCTTGAAGGAAACCCCTGCGTAACAATAACTCCCTCCTGGACCCCAGTTAGGCACAAACCACACCCAAACACCTGTTTTCCCAGAGAGATCCTTTAGCAAGTGGGGAAGGAAAGTTAAAGTGGCTGCTTTCTGGCTCCGGCAGAGAAACAGCAGCACGTGGCCTTGCAGGTGTAGTTTTTAAGAGGAGGAAAAGGGGAGGACTGTGTTAGAATGGGCTAGGGTGTGGTGGTAAAGGAGGTAGGGGATGAGAAAGAAGGGGGAAGGGACAATGGAAAAAGGGTAGGGGTATTTGTCCCAGAGGGATAAAGAACTGCGTCGTAGAGAGGAGACGATGTGGAACATAGGCAAAAGGCAGTTTATAAAGGTAAAATGGGAAACCCTGTGTTAGGATGAGGAGTGTAATTTTAATTGGACATGTTAATTATGTGAACCAAAGGGGGCTTTTGATTGCTGGACTTTAATACTTTGATAGCTGGACCTCGGTAGTAGGTAGGCCTCAGGAGGAGGAAGTAACCAAACAAGGGACTAGACCTTGGGGACTAGCTTTAGGAGTGTAATCTAACAGTTTTTAGCAAGGCAGAGGAAATTAGGGAGAAAGGCAAAGCCCACCAGAGCCACATGCTCCAGTGGGCTAGTGTCCCCCTCTTCCCTCCTTATATGGCACTCAGTGCTGGGAGAGGCAAGCTAGGGACACCGACTTCTAAGGGTCCAGATTTTGTTTGCACATGGAATTCCACAGGAACCTGGAAGTGCAGTTTGAGGAAGGGCTCTGACCTGGAAAGGGGGTGATGGGAGCCCCACTTCTAGTACAGTGGCTCCATAACCTCGGCTCCTCTCTCAGAGTCTGTTCTTCACCTCTAGGTCCCCCTCAACTGTTCCTGGGGCACTAGCACTATAGATGTGAAACAGAGATGCTCCCCTAAACCTTAAAGATTAGCTCTGTGGTGGGCGTGGCCCTCGGCTCAGACACCTGGTCTGGTCAGCTCACAGACCATCATCCCTGCTGCTGTTTGGGCTTAGGCCTGGCTTCTGAGAGTAGCCAACAGCTTTGTTGCTGCGTGGTTTCTGACCTCCTTTTGGGAAGGCCAGTCAGAACAGTAAGAGGTACATTCTCCTGAAATGGCCCTTCCCTGTTGGCCCAGAAATCTGAGAACAACTGTGACATTCAGCAGTGACACAGGCCACATGGCACATGGGATTATTGCCTCCAAATGACAGAGAAAGGAACTAAGGCCATCACGTTTTTTTTGTTTGTTTGTTTGTTTGGTTGGTTGGTTGGTTTGCACAGGGGTTTCTTGTAGCCCAGGCTGACCTCAGCATTCAACTGCTATGTAGCTGAGGATTACCTTGAGCTTATGATCCTCCCGCCTCCACTTCCCGAGTGTCAGGATTATAGGTATGCACCTCCACCCCTGGTTTTTGTAATGCTGGAGATCATATTCAGTGTTTCAAGCATGAGAGACACATATTCTACCAACTGAGCTATGTCCCTAGCCCCTTTTGTGAAGCAGTCTTTTGTGTAGATATTTGAGAACCTTGGGGCCAGATTTTTCCGGGAAGCAAACCTGACCTCATCACTCTCCCAAACCATATTGGACCCACCCCCACCCGACTCCATCCTTACTGACATCCCCACCACACTCTCACTCCTACCCCACCCCTACCCACACCCCCGACACACCCACACCGACCCCTGCCAAGTCTAACCTCAGAGGTGTGGACGATGGCTTTAAGCCCTGTCAGTAATGATCCTGCCTGCTAGTCTAGCCTTTGCCCCTCGAGAACCAACTATACCCAAGAGCTTTTGCATGAACCTGCATGGCCTTTCCCTTCAGGGTACATGGCAAACTCCTCTTCTTCCTCCCTCAGTCTGTATGGGAGCATCATTGTTTCAAGGCTCAGCCCCAACACTGGCTCCTTTCTTCCCACTTCTGGATTCTCCTATGCCCGCTACACGTGCCTTCCATGGGACACCTCTGACCGTCTTTTGTCCACTTCCTGTGGTTGACAGTAGGACCTGAGAGGAAAGCTGGTGTGCTGGAGAGTTTCATGTCGATGACACGAGCTAGAGCCATTTGAGAAGAGGGACCCCAATGAAGAAAATGCCTCCGTAAAGATCTAACTATAGGCAAGCCAGTTCGATATTTTTTTGATTAGTGATTGATGGGAGGCTACAGCCTACCCTGGGTAGTGGTACCCCTGGGTTGGTGGTCCTGGATTCTATTAAAAAAAAAAAGTCTGAGCAAGCCATGGGAAGCAAATTAGTAGGCAACACCCCTCCATGGCCTCTGCACCGGTTCCTGTCTCCATGTTCCTGCCCTGACTTCCTTCAATGATGAACAGAGATATGGAAGCATCTGCCAGGCTTGCCCGCACTGACTAGTGGGTTTGCAGGGGTTCCAGTCCCCCAGCCCTGCCTGAGCAGCCCTCCTTTTAGATCTCTGCCTTCCTCTGGTACCCATACTACCCCAGCTAGTCTTCCAACCTTCAGCTTAGAATCTTAGTGTCTTTCTATCATTGATGATGGTGAAATTCCGCATGATTTCCTCTAGTGTGCTCTTTCCTCATGGGTCTGGGCCCTGACTTTCCTGGTATCCTGTGCATGGGCAAAAGCACATTGTGGTTTAGACCAAGTATCCCTAAAAGGCACTGGTTCTTAAGGCTTAATGTTCAGATAATGGATTCAAGCATTGGCAAGGTAGTTTATCATGATGGGTCTAACTTCAGCAATCAGTTAATCCATCAAGGGATTAACAATTGACCAGACTATAGTGGGCTAGCAAAGACTAGAGAAGGCGGGGCCTGGCTGGAAGAAGTGAGAGACAGGTGTTGTCTTTAAAGGGTAGTCAGTCAGCCTTTGGAGTGAAGGAGATGTGAACACACTGGAAAGCTGTTCAGGAGGCTCGATTACCTCGGTCATGAATGGCCAGGGATGGAATCCAGAGGATAAGAAGTCCCAAGCGTCTTGCTTTATTCTAGCAGCTGGCCAGCTGTTGGTATCAGTCACAGAAGTTAGCTGGCTTCCGTGTGAGGACGCATGCAAGGATTTGCAAACGGCTGCTAAAATAGCACACCCAAGTCCAAGGGACTTCAAAACTTCAGACATGAGTTTTTTCACTATGGGGAGTTGGGGAGCCCCAGTGAATGTGCAAGGAGCACAGTCATTCCTGCACCCCAATGCCTCAGACCCATGTGAATGGCAAAACCTTCCCCTGGTTAAGCTCAGGGGGTTGTCATTGCCTTCTCCTAGTCTAAGTACAAGTGTTTGCGAATGATTGACAGGTGTGCAAAACCAATCAAACACAGCTTCTTCCTGGGGGACTGCAGCCTGAGACTTCTCCTCCAGGGACCTCCCATGTTGTGCAGCTAAACCTGCCCCTTATTTAGCTGTATGCAACAAACCTGCCTCCTAGTTGAGATATATAAAATAAATGGGCTGAGCTTCTGGGCTGTAGTTGGTGCCTCCAGCAGAGCAAGCAAACCCACCCAATCCCAGTTTTTCTGTATGAGTGTCTGTGTGTCTGTCCTTTCTTCATCCTTCATTGCCTAGCCAAGCTTCCAGGACCAAGCGATGTAGGGCAAGGCATCTTGTAGTTCTAGAAAACAGAAAAGTCAAGCTGTCTCCAGGTTGGTTTCTTCTGAGTCCTTTCTCCTTGACTATTTACAGACATCCATCTTCTCTTCTCCTTGTGTTCTTGTGTGGTTATCCCTTTGTGCACGTCTATATCCCCATCTCCTTGCAAGAACAGCATCATATTGAATTAGGACACGTCACAATGACCTCATTCATCCTTAGTGCCTTATTGACTCCAAATATATAAGTTGCTGAGGTCCTGGGGTTTAGGGCATTAGTGTATGGATGTGAGGGCAGAGGTCATGGTTCAGCCATTATAGTACATAAAGGTTTAAAATAGGCTAAGTTCTGAGAAACAGATGAGCTTCCAAGAGGCAATGGTGGGGTGCATATCTGAATTTGGAGGACATCTTGGTTGGAGATGTGAATTCTGTCTAAAGAGTGACAGGGTCCAAGGAACAACTGTATCAATGCTGAAAAAGAGAGGGAGGAGGACACAAGACCAGGGCCCAGGACCCACGGGGGAAAGTACAGATGGAAGATGTGGCCAGTGACTCAGAAGACCCAGGGATAGGTGGAGTCCTAGAAGGCCCCAATCAAGGAATTACTTTAACTCTGTGGTCCTTAATTTTATGGTTGGGGAGGAGAGGGTCACCACAACATGACAGTATTAAACTGTATTAAAGGGTCACAGCATTAAAGTTAAGAAACACTGCTTTAAGGAGTGGCTTCTATAGATCCAGTTTCTCAGTATTATGCCACACGCACACATGTCATTGCTCTGGGGGCCTCTTCATACCTGGTTCTCATTCAGTTCTCTGTTTTCTACAAGATGCAGCACAGCTAAGCAGCTGAGTTTCATCACCTCAGGACCGTGGCTTGGAAAGAGAACAAAAGTAAAAATACAAAATATTGTATCCACCTAATGGGTATGGTTTTCTATGCTCCTGAAATCAGCCTGCTGTCTGCGAAGGGCAAATCAATATGTCTTTTGATCTTAAGATGCTCATGTATCCCACAGGAGGCTCTGATGTTAAATGGCACATCCAAATGAATATTCTACTTGGAAGGTTAGGAGGAGGCGGAGACATCCACCCAGCCCGTGCTTATGGCAGCCTTGTTTGGTCTCTCGGCATCCATTGGTTGAAGGGACCTGATGCCTTCCAGATGCTTCCAATATTCTCCAGCCAGGAGTCTGGCTGGCCAATTGGGCCCCCACCCTCAGTCTGGCTGTCCACAGCCAGATGGACCTTCCCAGGCCAGCTTCTCACACACCCACTGCAGCTGTGCCTGTGGCCTTGCATCTTGTAGTAGATAGGGCCACGCAGGGGTCCCTGCAGGCCCTTCAGTTCTAAGGCTCACCTTGTTGGGCCTCATTGGTTTACCAGGCCTCAGCATGCGAGGACCCCCAGCCACCCTCCCAGGCCTGTCTATCCAGCCCCTCTTCTCTCTTTTTCTTCTGCCTATGTTGTGGGTATCCTGATGCCTGAATGGGTCAGCTCCTGGTGGCAGGACCTCCAAACTGTTGAGCTATATCTGTGACTGCTCCATCCTTGGCATTTGCTATATGCTGACTTGGATGCATAAATAACTTTCTTCTCTTGGCTGTCCTAGAACTAACTCCATAGACCAGGCTGGCCTTGAACTCACAAAGATTCATCTACCTCTGCCTCCCGAGTGCTGGGATTAAAGGTGCGTTTTTACCACCGCCTAGCTGTAAATGTCTTTCTTATATTTTGATGTCTTAATAAATTAGGCCCCAATATTAGGAGTTATTTTTAACTTTGTTCATGTGCATGTGTGCATACATGTTTGTAGGTACGTGGGTGTACTTGTATGTGGGTGTGCATTTACACCGATGCAGGTTCACATGCATGTCCATGAAGAAGCCTGAAGTTTTCTTTGATTGTTTTCCACCTTATTTATTGAGGCAGAGTCTCTCACTGAACCACAAGCTCACCAATTTCCTAGTTCAACTAGCCAGCTCGCGCCAGGGATGCCCTGCCTCCCACACCCCGGGATTGCAGATGACCACCATGTTGACCTCGTTTTCACATGGGCTCGAGGGACTTGAACTCCAGTCCTTAGGTTTGTGCGGCAAGCACTTTATCCAATGAGCCATGTCTACATCCCTCTTTTTAATTTTGTATTTTGGGAAAAAAATTAAAAATTCACAGAAAGTTGTGAAAAACAACACAGAGAGACTTCTGTTTCTGAGCAAATAGACAGATGTGCTCTCCCCATTCCACCCACCAAACGCAACTGAAAACCCTGGACACAGAGAGACTGAGAGACAGGTGGGGGCCAACAGGGACCTCTGGATCTAAGGAGTCCAGGAGGTTGTCATCCAGAACCACTAACAGACACAGATTAAACTCAGCCCAAAAGACCTGGGACACTGCAACCTACCAAGTCAGAATAAGCGGTGTTCTTCCACTGTCTACAACAGTGGGGAGTGACTGCTGCACATGCGCCAAGCCCTGTGAAGTGTCTGTCCAAACACCTTGCCAATTGGCATTGCAGGGCAGAGAGCAAGACCGTCATTCCTGCCAGGAGGACCAGGTTCCTTGCCATGGTGTCAATATAGACGTCTCTCACCTAGGATAGTGCAAGGCACTTTCTCATTCCTACTTGGAGTCCAGACTCTCAGCATGTCCCCTGGTGGCAGGGCTGCCCCTCCACCACCTCCACAGCTCCAGGAAGGTATTGGTGGACGCTGACAGAGAGCTAGAACTGTCACTTACACTCAGAGTAACAAGGAGCAGACTTCTCCCACCTCAGGTTATCAAGGAAGGCTGAATAGGAAAGCCGGCCCCTCCCCCTGCCAGAGCTGCACAAGGAAAAGCCAGCTGCAGCAGGACACTTAAATAAGATCCAGAGTTCTCAGATGAAATACGAGACTGTTCAGGTTTCAACGGAAAAATCACTCATCGTCATACCAACCGCCAGAAAGATCGCAATCGGAGTGAAAAACAACAAGAAATAGATACAACCGTGGGGTGGCAGGCATGTTAGATTATCAGGCCAAGATCTTGAGGCCGCAATGATAAAAATGTTTCAGTAGGCAATATGTCTGGAAGAAAGGAAAAAGAAAAATAGAGGCTCAACAAAAAAATCATAAAAGGAAACAATGTATATAAACAGAAATATAGAAAAATAGAAATTGTCCAGTAAGAACAATAGAAGAAAGACCAGAAGAAAATCCAAGTAGAACCCTGTAGAGAGTTGTTAATGGGATTCTGTAAGAAGAAAGGGGAATAGAGACGAAATAACTTAAAACTTTCCAAATTAAAGGAATTCACAAACTTCGGTGCTTAGTTAACCTCCAAACTGACACCACCAAGACAGCACCATGTCAAACTGCCTCAAACTTGAAAGCAGCATGCAGCTTCCCTGTGGGGAGGTGATAGTTACTGCAGAGTCCTCATCCTGGCTGCAGGGTCAGAAGGCAGGCTCTCGACATTCTACAAGACAGGAAAAAAAGTCAGCATGGATCCCAGTGAAAATGTGTGTTAAGAACAAAAGGACAGAGAGTGGGAAGGATGGCTCAGTGGTTAAGAGCACACATTGCTCTTGCAGGACCAGGATTCCATTTCTGGCACACGTGTCTGACAGCTCATGATAAGCAGGAACCTCCAGCTCCAAGTAATCTGACACTTCTGGCCCCCTTCTGTATGTGCATGCTCTCTCTCTCTTTCTCTCTCTCTCTCTCTCTCTCTCTCTCTCTCTCTCTCTCTCTCTCTCTCTCACACACACACACACACACACACACACGTGCTTACACAATTACCAATAAAAAATAAAATAAAATGGTTACTGAGACATGAATGGGTAAACAATAAGCTCTTTTCAAAAAGAAAGTAAGGCACTGGAGAGATGGCTCTGTGAGTAAGAACACTGCCTGCTCTTTCCAGAGGACCCTGGTTCAATTCCCAGGCCCCAAATGGTGGCTAACCACTGTCTGTAACTCAGTTCCAGGGAATCCAACAGCTTTTCTTACCTTCTTGGGCTCCTCTATGCACATGGTACACAGAGGTACTCAGGCACATAAGCGTGCTCATGCACGCGTGTGCATGCACACACACACACAAAATAAAATAAATAAATATTTAAAAAAGAAAAAAGGAAAGGAACCTGCTGTGGTGACTCACACCTGTAATCCCAGCACTTGGGAGGCAAAGATAGGCAAATTTCTGTGAGTTTGAGGCCAACCTGGTCTACAGAGTAAGTTCTGGGCCAGCCAAGGCTACATAGTGAGACCCTGTCTCAAAAGAGGAGGAGGAAGAGGAAGAAGAAGAAGAAAAAGAAGAAGAATGGAGGAAGGAAAGAAAGAAAAAGAAAAAATGATAAAACAAGAAATCTCAGAATATCAAGAAGTTAGACAAACAATGGAACTCTTAAAAATTTTTTCTTAAATTTTATGGCTGTGGTTGTTTCCTGCATTGTACGTCTGTGTGACATTCATTCTTGGAGCCTGTGGAGGCCAGAAGAGTCCGATCTCCTGAGTCTGGAGTTACAGATGGTTGTGAGCTGACATGAGGGTGCTGGGAGCTGAACTCAGGTCCTCTGGAAGAGCAGACAGTACTCTTAACCACAGCCCCAATAAGTATTATTTTCAAATACTGATACTGCTCTACATAGATGTGAAGTAAATAGTTAAGATAATTATAAAATGGCCCAATGGTGCCTGTAACCCCAGCTACCTAGGAGGCTGATGCAAGAGGATAGAAAACTCAAGGTCTACTTAGACTACAAAGCAAGAAAAGAAAAACAAACAAGCAAAAATTTATGATCGAGAGATTAAAATGAAATTCTAAAAAAAGTCAGGTCACATTATAGGATAAAAGAAAAAGAAATAAGAAACAGAACAAATAGAACAAAAAGATGAAAATAACAACAAAAAGCCAGATGTTGGTGGTGCATGTCTTAAATCCCAGCACTTGGGAGGCAGAGGCAGGAGGATCTTAGTAAGTTTGAGGCCAGCCTGGTCTACAGAGTGAGTTCCAGGACATCCAGGACTGTTACACAGAGAAACCCTGTTTCAAAAAATAAACAAACAAAAGATGATGTGGTAGACACAAGCTCTGGTATGTCAATAATCACATCATATGAATGTCTCATAGAGAAATTACACTTATACACACAACTAGACACAGATTGGTAGAGTGAACAAAAATGCTGGACCTAACTACATGTCGCTTGCAAGAGGCTTGCAACTGTAAAGGCAGGTTGACAGCTCATTGATGGAAGATCTCTTGTGCAAACATTAACCAGAAGAAAGTATGTTGCCGTATGAATATCAGGCAAAGCAGGCTTTGGAGCAGAAGCAGATCTTCCAGAGACAAGGAAGAACAATGTATGAGGGTAAGGGGACAGCCCACCAAGACAGCAATTCTAAATGTGTTTGTGCCAAAAAGCAGTACTGCGAAGTATTTTACAACTGAAAAAGAAATAGGGGCTGGGCGTTGGCAGCACATGCCTTTAATCCCAGCACCTGGGAAGGGAGGCAGAGGCAGGTGAAACTCTATGAGTTCAAGGCCAGCCTGGTCTACAAGAGCTAGTTCGAGGACAGTCAGGGCTGTTACACAAAAACCAAAAAGAAAAGAAAAAGATGAGAAAAGAAGCAGGTAACCCTCTAACCCTCTAGAATGAGATGGAATACCAGTAAGGAAATAGAAGAAGCGACCACACCATCTTCCAACAGGAGCTAAAGAACACTGGAGACAGTCCTCCTCACAGAAGCAGAAACGCACAATCTTTTCACCACTAGTGTAAGGGCAGGTGTGTGCGTGTGTGTGTGTGTGGCGTGGTGATCAGAGAACAACCTGGGGGTCCTTCCTAGCTTTCTGCCTTCTTTAGGGCAGTTAGATTTCTAACTGGCCCAGGAGTTTCTAGTCTCTGCCTCCCATCTCTCCATGGGCATCCTGAGATTATAGACATAAATTACCATTCCTAGGTTTGTGTGGGTTCACTCTTGCATGGCAAATGCTTTACCTGCTGAGCCACCTTCAAAGTCTCAATGCCCTTAATCTTCATGGCTCCAAACTGGAAGGGTGCCAACTGTCCTTCAGCACTGGTGGGAAGTGTTCAAGGTCAAGGATGAGGTTCACCTTTCCCAAGGTGAAATTTCCTCTCATTTCCAACTTGCAGAGACATTTTGTCTAGGATGGGTGTTGGATTACATCAAGTGCTTTTTCTATAGATATTGAAATGGTTGTACGATTCATGTCAACATGGTGAATCACACCGATTGATTTCCAAATGTTAAACTGATCTGGGAGTCTCATTATGGGTCCTACTCTGTCATGGCGTTTCGTTCTTTTTATATACTGCTGGATTTGGTTCCATGTTTGGTGTTGCACATTTTTGTGTCTGTGTTCATGAGAGATAGTGAATTGCAATTTTCTTTTCTTGTTTGGTTTCAGTTAAAAGGGTAACGCTGCCTTTATAGACTGAATTAGTAAGGATTCCTTTTCCTCTGTATTCAGAAAGAGTTAGTGTAAAATGAACTTGATCTTTTTTCCTCCTGGAATGTCTGACGTAATTCACTTATTCATCATTGAGTCTTCTTCTTGCTTTCACTCCCTTCCTAAGGCAATAGCTGCATGGTGTATGTGGAACACGGAAGCAAGTGCTACAAATCTGGCTAGTTTCCAGGCCGCAAATAAGTACACAAATGGGGTATGGCTGAAGTTGCAGGCATATATTCAAACTTCTCGAAGGCTCTGTAGTTTCTGCTTCAGCCCTTTGCTCTGCCATCCCTTGGGACAATCCTGGCTCTTCACTAGCTAGGACAAGGAGAAGGTGATAGAGGACACTATAAAGCTGAAACAGAGACAAGCTGGTTTAAACTCTGCAGACTATCCCCTTCCACCTGCATGGAGCTACTTGCTTTAAAGTCAATTGACTGTAAAACTCATCAGTTAGCAGTGGCAAGTGATAGAGTGTATAGCAAGCTGGTATAGGAGGTTCTTCTGTTCATGTGTTGCTTTCATTGGTTAATGAATAAGAAATTGCTTTGGGCCTGATAAGGCAGAACTTAGGTAGGCGGAGAAGATAGAACTGAATGCTAGGAAGAAGGGCAGAGTGAGAGATGTCATGTATCTTCTGCCAGAGATGGACTCCAGTTAGAATATTGCTGGTAAGCCACAGCCACGTGGCAATACGCAGATTAATGGAGATGGGCTAAACTAATATGTAAGAGTTAGCCAATAAGAACTTAGAGCTAATTGCCAAGCAGTGTTTTATTTATCTTTTTTGTAATTTTTGTTTTACTTTTTATTTTTGTCATATTCATGCTTTCATTTCTTTTTTATTTTATTTTATTGATATTTATTGAGCTCTACATTCTTCTCTTCTCCACTCCCTATCTTTCCCCTCCCCCCTCCAAACCTCCCCCAAGATCCCCATGCTCACAATTTACTTAGGAGATCTTGTCCTTTTCTACTTTCTACTTCCCATGTAGATTATATCTATGTAAGTCTCTCTTAGTATCCTCATTGTTGTCTAAGTTCTCTGGGATTGTGGTTTGTAAGCTGGCTTTCTTTGCTTTATGTTTAAAAGCCACCTATGAGTGAGTACGTGTGATAATTGTCTTTCTGTGTCTGGGTTACCTCACCCAAAATAATGCTTTCTAGCTCCATCCATTTTCCTGCAAAATTCAAGCTGTTGTTATTTTTTTCTGCTGTGTGGTACTCCATTGTGTAAATGTACCACATTTTCCTTATCCATTCTTCGATCAAGGGGTATTTAGGTTGTTTCCAGGTTCTGGCTATGACAAACAAAGCTGCTATGAACATAGCTGAGCACATGTCCTTGTGGCACAATTGAGCATCCTTTGGATATACACCCAAAAGTGGTATTACTGGGTCTTGAGGAAGGTTATTTCCTAATTTTCTGAGAAATCACCACACTGACATCCATAGTATTGTACCAGCTTGCATTCCCACCAGCAATGCAGAAGTGTTCCCTTTTCCCCACAACCTCTCCTGCATAAATTGTCATCAGTGTTTTTGATCTTGGCCATTCTTACAGGTGAAAGATGGAATCTCAGAGTAGTTTTGATTTGCATTTCTCTGATGACTAAGGATGTTGAACATTTCCTTAAGTGTCTTTCAGCCATTTTAGATTCCTCTGTTGAGAGTTCTCTTTTTAGGTCTGTACTCCATTTTTTTTTTATTGGATTATGTGTTCTTTTGGTGTGCAATTTCTTGAGTTCTTTGTATATTTTGGAAATCAGACCTCTGTCTGATGTGGGGTTAGTGAAGATCTTTTCCCATTCTGTAGGCTGTCATTTTGTCTTGTTGACCATGTCCTTTGCTTTGCAGAAGCTTTTGAGTTTCAGGAGGTCCCATTTATTAATTGTTTTTCTCAGTGTCTGTGCTGCTGGGGTTCTATTTAGGAAGTGGTTCCCTGTGCCAATGTGTTCAAGTGTACTTCCCACTTTCTCTTCTATAAGGTTCAGTGTGGCTGGATTTATGTTGAGATCTTTGATCCATTTGGACTTGAGTTTTGTGCATGGTGATAGATATGGGTCTATTTTCATTTTTCTATATGTTGATATTCAGTTATGCAGCACCACTTGTTAGATATGCTTTCCTTTTTCCATTTGATATTTTTTGCTTCTTTATCAAAGACCAGGTTTCGAAGATGTGTGGACTGATATCTGGGTCTTCTATTCGGTTCTATTGGTCCTCCTGTCTGTTCTTATGCCAATACCAGGCTGTTTTCAGTACTGTAGCTCCGTAGTAGAGTTTGAAGTCAGGGATTGTGATGCCTCCTGAAGTTCTTTTATTGCCCAGGATTGTTTTGGCTATCCTGGGTTTTTTGCTTTTCCAAATGAAGTTGAGTACCGTTCTTTCGAGGTCTTTGAAGAATTTTGCAGGGATTTTAATGGGCATTGTGTTGAATCTGTGTAGTGTTTTAATTAATACAGTTTTTGTGTGGTTATTTCGGGTGTAAGCTAGCCAGGTGGGTGGGACAAACAAGGCTCCTGCTCCTTGTAACAGCAAGCAGTGGCACACATTGCAAGTGGAGGCACACATAGCGAGAGGTGGCGCGCCCCTGTGCTCTCAGTTGCTTGGGAGGGTAGGTGGTAGAATTACTTAAACCTACAAGCTCAGAGAAAACTAGTGAGGTTCTGTTTCAAACACCTGCCTATCTCTTGACCACCAGTCTTAGAATTGGAAGTATCGCTCAGCAGCAGAGTGCTGGACTAGCATGCACAAGGGCATGAGGTCCACCCCCAGCCTCACACCCACAACCACCAGAGTATAGATGACATCCCTTTTATGTGTCACAAGTGACAATTGATGAAGTTGGTAACATATGTGCAGACCACAGTCAACTTCCCAACTTCCTTCCCCAGGCTGCCACACACAAAAGCCGCTTAACTGAATTCTTGGGGAGGTGAATTAGAGACTTGCATTCCCATCTCCAGAGATGGCTGCCTTCTGAATAAACAGTCTTTCTTGTGAGACTCATTCCTGTGATTGACAGCCTGTGCAGTGGGCAAAGGGGACCCGTTTCTCCAACACATCCCACCATTGTTTGATTGAGACAGGATCTCACCTAGGCTATACTGGAACTTACTGTGTAGCCTAGGCTGACCTTGAACCCACCTACGTCAGCCCTCCTAGTTCTGGGGTTGCAGACGTATGCTGTCATGACCAGCTAACACTCTCAGCTTCAATAGCTTTTAGAAATTAAAACTACTTATGTGTGTGTATATCTGCCCACGAGGGTATGGGTCAATGCCCGATGTCCCCCTCTCAACCTTATTTTGTGAGACAGTATCTCTCACTGAATCTAGAGCTCATCATTTCTAGCAGACTGGCTCCCATACCCTGCTTTAGAAGGCAAAGCAAGGAAATATCATCTGGAAATCTTTCTATTTCGAGTGAGAAAATTAAAGCCAGCAAAGGTGGATGGGCATGGAAGCACACATCTGTAATCCCAGCAATCCAGGGCAGAGGCAAGCAGATCACTGGGAGAGTCTGAAACCAGCCTGGTCTACACCGTGAGTTCTAGCCCTGCCAGGCTTATAAAACAAGATCTTGTCTCCAAAAGCAAAAAACTGTCTGGGTTGTAGCTCAGTGGTAGAGGCTTGCCTGGCACACACAAACTCCTGGTTCAAACCCCGTATGTGGCATAAAATCAGGCTTGGTGGTATATGCCTACAGTCTTAACACTTGGGAGATGGAAACAGGAGGCTCAGAAGTTTGAGGTCAGGCTGGGCTACATGAGCCTGCTCATGGGGACCTGCTGCTTCGCTAAACACATGACTCTGGAGTGTGGAGTGCTAGCAAGTACCCCTCTGTTTGTGAAGTGTGGAGGCACACAGGCAGTAAAGCCCTCATCAAAGTCTTGCAGGTGACTTCAGTGTTTGAAGTCCTTGGTGAGGATTAATGTATTCTGAATTCTGTGTCACTATGACTCAATTCTTTCTTGTTCCCCTAAAGTAGACCTCATCTCTTTATGGTCTGTTTCATTTTCCATGAAGCTTTGAACAGTATATTTTGATTTCAGAATGAAGTCATAAGACTTCAGAATCGTCAACAGATGGTCTGTTTCTAGAATCTGAGTGTGTGTCAGGGGTGTTTTATTAAAGGGATTTTGCTGTGTAGAGGGAGATTAGGCACAAATGAAGCTTGCCATAAAAAACACACATGCTCTCTGGGGAATGTCTCTGTTTTGATTGCAGGGTTCAGTCCTGGGAGGGTGATGATAATGATATCTTTAGCATATAGGTAATTTTCTTTTCTGTTTTTCAGTTTGGGTTCGGGTTTTGTATGCTTGTCCTAAATCCCTATTGTGACCTCAGTCTGCCCAAATTTACCTTGAAAACTGGCATTTGGGATTAGACTCTGAGGTGGTGCAGACTTCCAATTTGCTTCACGCATTTTGTGCACTAGTGGTTCCAACATGCTTTTGTGCCAACAGTGAACATGTGCTGGGATGCAGGGTGGTTTTGGAAAGTGCTTGAGACACGTACTTTTTACTAATCCATTGCGGGGGTGGGGCGAGGGTGGGGCAGAAAGAAAGAAACAGCATTTTCCAGAATATTGGCTCAAAAGCAATTTACCCAGTTGTCGGCTTTCAAATGCTTTGAGTGAAGAATTTTTTTTTCCCCCGGAACAGGCCCTGGGTCTTGCTCATTCCTTCATTTTAGTCCCTAGCTCAGGGTCCAGTAGAGGTGGATTATTTGAATGTGGCTGTTTCTAAGAGACGTGTTGCATGGGCAGTCCCTGGAAGCAGAAGTCACACCCCAGGACAAAAGGACTCTCTCTCTCTCTCTCTCTCATCTATCTATCATCTATCTATCTATCTATCTATCTATCTATCTATCTATCTCCCTCCACCCTCCCTCTCTTCCTCTCCTTCTCTCTTCCTCTGTCTTTCCTTCTTTCCTTCCTTTCTCTTCTCCCCCCTCTCTTTCTTTGAGACAGTGACTTAAGTAGACTAACTGGTCTTGAACTCAGGATGTAGCCAAAGACAGCCTTAAACTTCTGGTCCCCTTTACCCCCTCCTTCTGAGTGCTAGGATTGCAAACTTCTGCCACCACAGCCTGGTTTTATGCCTTGCTAGGGGCTTAGGAACTGAACCCAGGGCTTTGTGCATGCCAGGCAAACTCTCTGCCAACTTAGTTTCATCCTTAGCCTATTTTTCCCCTTCCTTCCTCCAAAATAGAATTTAGAAACTTGGTTGGGACATTGCCTTGAAATTAAAGCAGCTGCTTAGACTGGAGGGAGAGGCTTCTGAGAAGGGAGGAAGAGGGCTCCATTGGGGCAGAGTTCCTGAATAAGGCTTGTGCCCTCTCTGTATTCCTCTGAAGAAAGAATCTATTCAGCCATAGACTGCAGAGAGAACCACTGGTGGCAGCTGTCTGTTGCATCTTTCTTTCTTCTAAGGACCACATTTGTATGTATCCTTTCTGGAGGCCTATGTGGCCCCAGCTGAGGTCACCTGTATCCCATTCTCTGAGTTTCCTTGTCCCTTTTGCATCCTTTTGCTGTAGACTGATCTCTCCATAGTCAGCTGTGTCTTCTTCACAGCCTGTGTGTGCACATGTATGTGGAAGCCCGAAGTGCATGCCAGGAGTCTTCCTCCATCACTCTTCTGCCTAACTCATTGAGGTAGGGTCTTTTCACCAAACTTAGAACTGATATGGCTTGTCTTGCAAGCGATCCCACCTCCAGTGTGAGGAGGCTGGAGTTGTCAGCCTCCCTCCCTCTCTCCCTCTTTCCTCCTCATTCCCCCCTCCCCTGGTAAGTATTTCTTGCTGACTTTCTCTGACTTTCTGTTTCCTGTGTTCTGTTGTACCCAACCTATTAGTAGACTCATCCACGAAGTTATTAATTTTTGAGTCGTAGAACGTTATTTCAGCTTCTTTTCTTCAAAGATTCCAACTTCGATTTCCCATTGCGAAGCATCACTCTTGTTACTTTGCATAGATTGCCTCATCCGCTAAAGTCCACATCTGTATCGTTCAGATTCTCCACCTCTAGCTGGCCTCTTCCCTTCATTGTGTGCCAGATTTCTCTAGCTCTTTCCATGTCTATTTTTTAAATGGTATCCTGGACGTTATATATCAAAGCAGAGAGGTTCTGGACAATGTCATTCTCTCCAGGCATGGCTCTTCCTCCTCTCCTAAAAATGTTTATGATCCAAAGAGAGAAGCTAAATATAAAACTGCCCCCTTTTTGGAAACAGGGTCTTAGTATGCAGTTCTGGCTGCCCTAGAACTCACTCTGTAGACCAGGCCAGCCTCAAACTCAGACCCACCTGCTTCTGCCTTCTGAGTGCTGGAATAGAGGCGTGCACAGCCACTGACTGGCTCCTCATAGTCTCTTCACCGAGAACTTGGTGGATCTTTGTCTCCTCTGCCCTTGAAGACTCAATGCTGCTCAGCTCTCTCTGCTCCACATAGGCTGAACGCCATAGATGTGCCACCAAGGCAAACAGGATGGTCACTCCAGTCCCCTCCTGGACTCTCGTTGTGATTTCTCAAGTGTTCACTACTTTCTTCTTCCTCTGTTAGAAGCTGGGAGAAGCCCCATCCTCGGCCCCGAGAAAGAAGACTAGGGGAGGACTAGGGAGATGGTTCAACCATCAGGACTTAAATCTAGATTTCCAGTACTCAATGAAAGCCATGTATGGGAGGACATGTCTACAACCCGGCACTTGGGGGGGTCACAAAGAGACATGAGTCCCCAGGACTCAGGCTGTAAGTGTATGTCACCATGCACTGCTTTTATGGGGGTACTACGGATCCAAATTCTTACACTTGCACAGCGCGCATTTTACCCACTGAGCCATCTGTCTCCCTGGGCCTGGTTGACTTTTTATTTTAGATTTCTTTTTAGTTTTATATGTATGAGTGTTTTGCCTGGATGCATGTCTGTGTACCACATTTGTGTAGTGTCTATAGATGCCAGGAAAGGGCATTGGATCACCTGGAACTGGAGTTACAGATGGCTGTGAGCCACTATGTGAGTGCTGGGAATCAAACTCAGGTCCTCTGGAAGAGCAGTCATTCCTCTTACCTACTGAGTCATTTCTTCAGCTCCCCTGCATCAGCTCAGATTTTGTAATTTAACCAGCTTCTTCAAGTTGTTACGGTGGGAACACGAGCCTGTAGTCGTCTACTTGAATAGAGAAAACATGTCTCTGTATAACCTGTTCCCATTTTTGCATTTAGAAGAGAACCCCGCTTAAAAAACAACACCAAACAAGCCTGGCAGTGGTGGTGCACGCCTTTAATCCCAGGACTTGGGAGACAGATCTCAGAGTTCGAGACCAGCCTGGTCTATAGAGTGAGTTCCAGGACAGCCAGGATTACACAGAGAAACCCTGTCTCAGAAAAGCAAAACAAAACAAAACAAACAAACAAACAAACAAAAGAAACACCAAACACATGACAGCATCTACTCCATGGTGTCCCTAGGGAAGCCTTGATGCAAGTCACCGACAGTCAGAGACATGAAGGCCTTTGAGGGTCAGTTTTCCTCCGAGTTTCTAAATTTCTTTTAATAAGACTGAAATGTGTTACACAGAATTTTCCAAAATATTTTGGAATTCCAAGCTTGGTTCTTGTGAATATACTTAATGTCAGTCGGAAAGATCACATCTTGGGCTCCTGTAAATGGGCTATTGCCCCACCCCCACCCATTCAGAGTCACTCCAGATGAGCCTGTGTCCTTTTGAAGAATCCCCCCGAAGCTCCCCTGACCCCTGCCTTCCTCCTCATTGGTACTTTTAACAGAGTTAACTTTAGGGAGGAGGAGCCACACTGAGCAGGGCAGCCTCCTGTTCCTTGTCTGGTGCTTCAGTGATATGGGCTCTGGAGCCATGTCAGCAACAGACTCGGCTTCTCATTGACTGAACAGTACATGGGAAGTTATTGACCTTGGTTTCTGTTGAGCCTCGGTTTCTCTATCTGTAAAAAACACTGCCTTTTAGGGCTTTGTTGTAGAGGACATGGGAACCTTGGGCTTGTGAGACACCTCAGCAGGTAAAAGCTTCCCTTCTCTTCCCTTCTCTTCCTTTCCTTTCCCTTCCCTTCCCTCCCCTCTCTTCCTTCCTTCCTTCCTTCCTTCCTTCCTTCCTTCCTTCCTTCCTTCCTTCCTCTCTCTCTCTGCCTTTCTTTCTTTCTTTCTTTCTTTCTTTCTTTCTTTCTTTCTTTCTTTCTTTCTTTCTTTCTTTCTTTCTTTCTGTGCATGTGAGTAGGTACCAGAGCTGGAGTTACAGATGACTGTGAGCCACTGGATCTGGATTCTGGGAACCAAATTCAGGTCCTTTGCAAGGGCAGTGCACATGCTTAACCACTGAACCATCACTCCAGCTCCCCTCAGTGAATTTCTGACCTTCATACTGCCATTTCATGGAGGCCAATGTTTACTGAAGTTTACTTCTGTGCCTGGAATAATGCTTGGAGCCAGACTCAATTGCCTGTCATCCCAGCACTTAGGGAGCTGAGGCAGGAGGGTTATGAGATTGAGGATTGAGATTAGCCAGGGATATATAGTGAGACCCTGCCTGGGTCAGGGCCCAGCTCTTGGCACATAGTAAGTGCTCAGTAAACCACTTAGTATGGTATATAGATGAATGAATGAGCTGTTCACTCTATGTACAAAGAGGATGAAGGTGAAAGAGAAAGGAGCAGACAGAAGGGTCTTAAGGGCTGGCTGGGTACGGCAGTCTGTGATCCTGGACCTAGTCCTTCAGACAGGGAGAAATCAGCAGGGACATAGCAAGATCCCTTTCCTTTTGTCCAACTGTCCCGAGCACCATGACAGGAAGAGAGGATGTAAGGCCACAGCTAGAAACATCTCAGTCCCCAGGACAGCACTCCAGCTGGGCTGGATCCTGTGGTGAGATGTCTGGATGATGCCTGCAGTACTTCTCATGGCCACACCCACCTGCCCTGCCAAGCTTCAAGGAAACTGAGACAAACAAGGCAAAGCCAAGCCTGGAGGAAGTGAGGAGGAAGCCCAAGCCTGCTGTCTAAGCCGTGAGGTCTAGAGGAGGCCTCCGTGATGCCCTGGGTGGCGCACATGCCCAGATGCAGAGTGCAGCAGGGACAGGCATCACTGGGTGATGGTTGCAGGAGGGTAAGAGGTTTAAAGAGAACAATGAGTTGATTGTGTGCCAGCAGACTGTGAGGAGCCTGTCCCCTTCCCCATCAGGGCTCATAGAGGCATCCATGGATAACACCTAAAACCTACGGTAGAGGGACTGAGATAGCCCAGCTGGTAAAGTGCGCACTGCACGAAGACCTGAGTCCTGTTCCCATGCACAAGCTGGTCACAGTGGTGTGTGTCTATTACATCAGCACCGGGAAGGTGAGGAAGGAAACCAGTCCCTGGGCCTTGCTGATCAGTTGCCTAGCCAAATCAGCCACCTGATTTGAGAGACCCTGTCTCAAAAAAAATTATGTGTGTATGGGGTATAAAAAATATAGGTGTATGGGGGCTGTAGTCGCAGGAAATGGCTCAGGGGTTAAGAGCAGTGCCCTGGATTAGGATCCAGATTCAGTTCCCAGTGTACACATGGTGACTCACAATAAAATCCTATACCCTCTTCTGGTTTCTGAGGCCACCAGGAATGCATGTAGTGCACAGACATACATGCAGGGATAATACCCATGCACATAAAATAAAACAATAGTATTTTAAGAAAGCCAAGATGCCGAGGCCTCTCTCCAAGATGTTGCTATCTTTCTGCCTCAGGTGCCTGTGTCCTTTTCATTTCCTTCGCTTCCAAGGTTCAGGATCTTCAGGAAGACTTCCAAGCTCTTTGCCCATCGCCTCCTCCACCATCATCACAGCCAGCTCTTAGCAATCCAGTCCCAAGAGCCTGGTTAAAAACTTCACACATACTGTCTTCTGGAACCCTCCCAACGCTAACAGGCAGATGATGCCATTGTGTTTTTTAATGAAGAAGCCACGGTAGCTCAGGAAAAGCGAGTGGCTTGCACAGTTATTCAGCCAGTGGGAAGAAAGAGGTTGCATCTAAGTGCTGACCTGCCAGAGCAGAGCTTGCTCTTAACCAGGGTAGCATATGACAGCCAAGAGAAAGTGGCCATGACCTCCAACACTGTCTGTAGCCACTCACCCCTGATCCTTGGCCTTTAGGATCCTACCCAGGAGGCCAGGAGAGAGCCTTTTTATTTTTTTATTTTCATTACCATATGTGTATGATGTGTGTACCAGAGTGTGGTGCACGCCTGCCATGGCACGTGTGTGGAAGCCAGAGGACAACTTTCAGTTCTGTCCTTCGGTCACGGGTTCCGGGGGTCAAGTTCAAGTTGTCAGGCTTGCACAGCAAGTGTCTTAACTGCTGAGTCATCTTTCGGACCATCACATGGCAAACTTTTTTCAGGGTCCTCCGAGGAACCCTCACTTCCTGCAGGGTGCACTTCTCAGGATCCCCACAGTTCTCCCTAGCTCCATCTCCCCCCCCCCCCGCTTTCCAGGGCCCAGCACAGAGCTGGTGTGTGTGTGTGTGTGTGTGTGTGTGTGTGTGTGTGTGTGTGTGTGCTCATGTTTGTCTAATGAGTGAATCCAGTCCAGTGTGAGTGGATCTGGAAGCGGACCTGGAGTGGAAGGATTCGAATGAGTACGACTTGGTGACTTAATAAGATTATGTTCCCAGCCCATTCCCTTTACCTTTTTTGACCATCTGTTTTCTCATCCATAGGTTGGGGGCAATGAAGGAGAGATAGAAAGACCAGTTAATTCTGTAGTTAGTCGTGAGGTGGGGTGAGGGTGCTTCAAGCCCAGGTCCAGGGACAAGGGCTTTGGACCTGCCCCTTGCTCTGCCACGTGTACACGTTTACGGCCACAACTATCACAGGGTCTCCTGAAACATAAGACAATAATACAAAAGGTCATGGAGTTTCTTCAGAGAACACTCTAGCAGAATCCCCTGCCCCCCACTGGCAGTTCAGCAGATCTGAACATTGTGAGCGCCTCAGGGGTTCCTTCATTTCTGCAGCTGGAATCTATGAGAAAACTCCAGGCCTTTAATTGGAACCATGTGTCCTTCCAGCAAACAGCAGGTGGCTGGGCCAACGGAGAAAGGTGAGCATCAGAACAGTATGTGTCCTTTGACCTGTTCATCCGACTTCTGGGAATCAGTCCTAAAGAAATAACTCCAAATATGGGAAGGCTTATGAACAGATAAGACTTCTTGCAGCATTTCTCATGACAGCAGGGAAGAAGGCACTGAGGAGGAGGAGGGATGCTGCTCCACCTGGAGTGTTGATGCCTCGAGTGGGAGTGGTCAGGGAGCTCTGAGGCGACACTGGAGAGTCAAGGGAAGAGTTCAAGTTCAGAACTGTGTACCCCATGATGAACTACGGAAGCCACATCAAATACCAGGATGAGCTTATGAGCTCACTGCAGCTCCAGTTATGTCAAGAGGGAGGCATTGTGGGAGATCTTTGTTTCCATTTCTCCAAGAAAGCTTTGTTTTCTCCAATGTGGTTCTGGTTAAAAGTGTATTGTAACTAAAAAGCCATTAAGAGCAAAGAAGGAACGACTAGTTTTCTGAGGGGGGGGGCTTTTAAGTTGGTGAAAACAGTTTCTGTAGAGTCTCTGACCTGCTTTAGATTTCTTTGTCTTTCTGTAGAAAATGGAAGCCCACCCTGGCTGATGTTAATAAGTAGAACATGTTCCAGGGAAAAATACTCAGGGAAGTAAGATATACCAGTGCCACCTTCCTAACCTGGCTGTGTTTTCTTCCAGGTTCAGTCTCTCCCAACGCCCCCGTGTGTGTGTGTGTGTGTGTGTGTGTGTGTGTGTGTGTGTGTACGTGTGTGCGTTTGTGTGTGCGTGCACACACACACACACACGTGCAAGTGTGCATATGTTGGTGCCTTCCTCCATTACTCTCCATTTTGTCTTCTGAGACCAGGTCTTCTCGATGAGCCTGGAGCTCATCAGGTGGCTGAACTGGCCCTCTACCAGGCCCCAGGGATCCTCCTGTCCCCCACCCTTCCAGTGCTGGGCTTGCAGAAGCCCACGCTGCACCTAGCTTTTATGGAGATGCTTTGGGTCCTCATGTTTGCCTGGCAAGCACTTTGCTGCCTGAGTCATCTCCTCAGTCCCAATATTCATACTTATTTTAGCAAAGTCAGTGTACACACAACTTCTGCTTGATTTTTATTCTATTTAAATAAGTTTATTTCAGCAGCTTTCCTGTTTACAAATGTGAAGAGCTTTACCATATTTCAAGTGGGGGATGTGGTATTTATGTGACCATCCCTGTATGACATATTTCCTTATTTCCTTGTATTTCTTTTTGTGATTATGTTTCTATAAGTCTCATGGTGATAAATGTTTTTACATAAAGCTCCTGTAGTTGCTCACAATAGACATGTAAAATCATACAACTTTGATTTGTATCAGCAATGACAAATTAAAAAAACATGGAAAAATATTCCACTCAGAATGGCAATGGATTATAAATTCTTAGTACTAAAATAGTAAGGATGGAGGTGTGAGTTCAGAGCCACGGTTGAATATATGCTTAGCATGCACAACCCCTAGTGCAAATGTGAGGATGGAAGTGGTGGTGATGATGGTGATTATGGTGATGGTGGTGATGATGGTGATGATGATTGTGATGATGGTGATGGTGGTGAAGATGGTGACGATGGTGATAATGGCGATGATGGTGATGATGGTGATTGTGGTGATGGTGATGAAGTTCCCACACACAGATGAACATGGAGGACATTACACTCAGTGAGATAAAACACCCTCAGAAAGAAAAATATCATGTATCTTGTAGATCGTTTAAAAACTACTGAACACTTATGAACAGAATGAATGATGTTTACCAGGCCCAGGGGGCAGGCAAGGAAGTGAGGGGATTTAGGGCAAAGGTTTCCAAGTTGCAGACTCAGGATTAATAAGTCCAGAGCTTTCTATAGGGGAAGTGTTGCTAGAGAGTACATTTTAGACACGCTAGCTATCAAGTAGCTAGTGAGATATTATCAGACTTGGAGGACTGGGGCCCTTGCATTGTTATGAACAGCAAAACAAAGATTGGGAGAATAAGGCCTAAGTCATATCTCTGACCACGGAAGGACAAGGGACATCCTGCCTTGCCCAGAACCATTAACTGAGCTCTACAGCTGAAGGCTTTCTGATAAACAGAAAAGATAATGTCAATTCAAGCCCAATGTGGTGGTGCATGCCTTTAACCCCAGCTGTCGGGTGGTAGGGCCAGGCAGATCTCTGTGAGTTTGAGACCAGCTTGGTCTACAGAGTGAGTTTAAGAACATCCAGGGCCTCACAGAGAATCCTGTCTTGAAAAAAAAAAAACAAACAAACCCAAAACAAAGCAAAAAAAGTCAATTCAAATGGGCCTGTCAATCACCAGGACAGGACAAAATCCCTCAGGAAACCTGCCAGTCCTGGAGAGTTCAGACAAGAACCTACCCTATCTGATAAATTTTTAAAATAAACATAGAGATGAACCTTCACATGGTTTGTGTTGAGAAAAAAAAATGTAAGTGACAGAAGGAAAACTAAAACCTAGGAAGCATGAAGGAGAGAGGAGGGGCCACACAGCAGGGCTGAGAAACCGGTCTCTGTGCCTTTGACACACCTGCTGTTCTAGGCTGATGTCTGACTTTGCAAGTTCATAAAATAAACCACTTCCCTTTTGCCACTCTGACTCTCTGGTCCTCTTATGACGAAGTGAGTCCTGGCCGGCTGATGACGAAATGAGTCCTGGACAACTGGTCAGCTCCAGAACTCCACATGGCTCTCCCTCCCCAGAGCTGGGATTACAGACGCCTGAGGCTGTGCCTGGCTTTTTATGTGGGTCCTGGGAGCTGAACTCAGATTCTCAAGCTTGCATGGCAAGTGCTTCACCAACAGAGTGCTCCCCAGTCCTTCCTTGCCTCTTCTTGTAAAGACCTCAGTCTGAACCCAAGGGGACCCCCTTTTTGCAGCCACCTCTATGACCTTCTCTCCTACACCTGAGGTCCTAGGGCTAGGATATCAGCATGTGAATTTAGGGAGACACATCCACGTCCTCCACCCTGAACAATCACATGGTGCTGCCGGGTGAGCCCTTTGGGAGATGAGAGCACAGGTCCAGCCCTGACAGGGGTGCATGTGAACCACAATCTGTGGAACTAGCAGCCATTTTGGGAATCCTGCCTCCCTCCCTGTGAGATCCGGGAGGCACCCTCCTCCTAGCCTGCTGTGTAAATGAAGTGGGATCAAAGGCCTGGTCTGTGCTGGGACTGAACACATGGAATCCTCAGACAGATGTGTAAGATGGGCCAGGCAGGGAGCTAGGCACGCAAACACCATTGCCAAATCCTGTAACTGGAGACTGCTCATTTGTTTCCCAGCCACCTAGACCCAAATAATCACACAAAAATTATATTTATTGCAATACCGTTTGTCCAATGTCTCAGGCATATTTCTAAATAGCTCTTACATCTTAAATTAATCCATTTCTATTATTTTATATTTTACCACGAGGCTCATGGTTTGTTACTTCTTGCTTCTTGGGCAGCTATATGGCATCTGCCTCCTTTGGCAGCTACATGGCATCTTCTTAACTCTGCCTATTCTCTACATCTCTGTTCGTATTTCCTGCCTGGATTTACTCTGCTAATCTATTGGCCGAAACAGTTTTATTTCTCAATCAATAAAAGCAACACATATACAGAAGGACAGCCCACATCAAAATCCTAATGCCCGTTCCATCACTCATAGTCATCCTTTTTGTGGAGTCCCCTGACTCTCTCTGGTCACCGTCCCAAGCTGAAGCCCTCACCCACTATTTATCCCCAACACTCTCACACCTGCCTGAAGACAGCCTGCTCCTCACTAGTCTGAGCTGTGTTCTCCTCTCTGAGGCCTTTTCCTCTGCCCCCTCAACTTGCTTCCTTCCTGTTCATGTCAGGGCCAGTGTTGGGTCACCTCCTCCAAGAAGCTTTCTCTGATTACTTCATGCTCCCTCGGACCCCAGGATCTGCCCAGAGGCCTAGGGTTGTTGTTGGATGTGGAGAAGCGTACAAGAACAAGGAGCGTGTTTGTGTCACACAGCAGCCCGTTGAGAGCAGCCACTCCAGGACTCTGCCCCTCCCCATCCCAGACTCCAGGCCTTCTCACCATAATAAGGAATGTGGCTCTTGGGAGAGCCTTGGATGAGGCCGCCATGTGAGGAGGCACAGGTGCCAGGGTGGGCTCTGTGGCAGGAGCATCTGCAGGTGCTATTCATGTTTTATATATATGGTGTCATTCATTGCTTTCTGCAGCACACCCAAGGTCACCCCATTCTCTGAATTTCTCACCCTGGTCATATGACTGCCAATGACCATCCCAAGAAGAAAAGGTTCCTAAAGAAGGAGAGACTAAAAAGGCCATGAGGTATCACGTGCCTAGGCCTCCTCCAAGCCTGCAAGGTAGCAGTGGCCCAGCAACAATCCTGGGGATTGGAGTCTCTTGATGCCTCATGTAAAGGGCAGAGTAGCACTGGTCCTAGAAGTCGGTGTTGTCACCCAGGGCTCCCATTGAAGGCTGAGTTTTCCTTAACTTGTGGCAGCACCAGGGTATTCAAGCCTCCACAAGGACTTCTGAGCATAGCAGAAGAGGCAGACCGTCACTGCTCTCCAGGAACCCATGGGCTAATGGGCACAGAAGTCAACCCACTTACGGAGAAATAAAGGAACATGAAGGGGATTGGAGGCTTGGGGTTTGAGAGGAGTTGGGGTAGGGTAGGGGACATCCAGGCCCAAAGGTGGCCAGCATGGGAAACAGGAAGTCCTCTCAGAGGTACATCTTGACTGAGGCACGAAGCAAGAAGCCAGCTGCTTAAATGTAAGGCCATGACGCCTTTGAAGCTCCTTTGAAGAGGGCTTAGAAAGCAGATGGAAGCCAACAGTCTAATTGCACCCTAGGCTCCCTGCCTGGGAAGGGCTTCTGTCTGCTTCTGTAGAGGCAGAAAGCAAGGGCAGATCTTAGGTGCTCCGAGAGCTGTGCAAAGGCCATGGAGCTGCGAAGGTGTGAGCGGTGTGAGGCTGAGATGTGCCATGGAGGGGTGGATGGAGGTCAGGGTAGCCTCGGCTTTCAGAAAACCATGGGGCGGGGGGCAAGGTTTCATATACAGAAATTCCAGGCAGCCGTGCTCCAGAGGCAGGCAGCTTGAAGCCATTCATCTTGTGGGAGGGAGAGTTCAGGACAGCCTACCAGCGCCAGCTATGATCTCTCCAGCAGATGAAGAGCTGTTTGCTATCAGGAAAACCATCTGTTAATCTGGCTCTGGGGATGAGACAAAGCTGGACTGTCACACAGGCCACAATGAATGACTTCCTGCTAGGAGTGGGTTGTATGATGGTATGGGTATGTGTCATCTTGTGTAGGACCTCTGTAGGGTCAGAGGTCTCTGCTCTCACTCCCCACATGGAACTTCTCTGAAGATCAGCCTAATTTTCTTTTCCTTATTTTTGTTCCCCTCTTTGTAGCCCTGGCTGTTTTGGAACTTGTAATAGATCAGGCTGGCCTTGAACTGAGAGATCTATCTGCCTCTGCCTCCTAAGTACTGGGATTAAAGGCATTTGCCACTACTGACTGGATCAGCCTCATTTTCTTAATTCTTAATTTTTTATTTTTATTTATTTTTTTATTTTTGCAAAGTACAACCCAACATGTGACTTGTGAAGTTTTGTTGTCGCAAATACTTGTGTCTTCCAGTAACATGGGGTCCTTCTTTGGGCTGAAAACAAGAGCTAAAGAAACGACCACAATTTAATCTTTTTTCTTTTGGTTGCCAAGAAATTCAGGGTCAAGTTGAGATACAATAATTATATCTCACTAGGTTTCTGGCATAATTGTTAGTTCAATCTAACTATGCATACCACAAAGGCTATTGATGGACACTGCATTTTTCTAGAGTTTTGCTGTTATATTATAACTAATTCTTCCATTGTAACAACTGAATAAAAGGAAGTAAGTCACACAGAGGAATACAAATGGCTCATAGCACATGAAAAATGATTGGTCCTTTCTGAACACGGAAATTAGGCTGGGCTTTTGTTTGTTTGTTTTTGCTGGTGAAAATATCCTGCATGAAGAAATGCTAGCTCACACTGACTGGGAGGCAGAGACTCCACTTCTGGGTCCTTTTGACTGAATATTAATTCCTCCCTCTCTGGCTTTCTAGGGCACCCATGCCAGGAAATACAGAGATAGCCCAGCCTAGAGCACAGATCTCACGCTGCCAGAGTTTCTCACCAGGCAGAATCTGAACCTCCCACGACAGGAGAGTGGACACTAGCTGTACCCACAGCGTTCACAGAGTGTGTTCACTAGGTGTACAACAAAGAGCCTCACCCAGATGGGAACACGTTTCTGCACTGCTGTTTGGTAGAAAATAGACACCCAGATGCCAAGAGGAAGTGGAACCAGGAGTCAGGGGACATGGAGTCCCATCCCAGTGGCGCCATCTCTAGTCTGGGATGAGAGAGTCGTCAGCTGTAGGACAAAACTGCTCCCTGAATCTCCCACACTCCAGTGGACCGAGGTGGAGGCCGGCGGTGCATGCCTGCATATAGTCAGAGAACATGGAACTTGAAATGCTAATCTAAATGACAGAGTGCACTTTCCAGTGACAGCATATACTGAGGGATAGCAGTGTGATGGGGCCGTGACTGCCGTGGTAAACTATCATCCTGTTTGAGGATTTGGAGACTAGGGCACATTTTTAACAGGAAGTTGAGGGAGATTATATAATCTCTGCAACAGTGATCTTTGGCCACAAATATCAGTCCCAAGGGTGGCGTCGGTCCAATGCTGCCCAGGGTATTGTCATAGACATCCTCGCAGAAGTTTTTCTGGGCAAGGCTAGGGTGGCCTTTGTGCCAGGTTGAGGTTTTGGCGGAATCTCCTGGGATGGATGGTTCCTGTTACTGGGCAGTCATGTGTGAGAGCCCCTCCCTCATTCATGCCCTCCTGTTGATTCTTGTTATTAGGGTCTGTCAGGAGTGACTCCATGTGGATCTGACAGCTTCCTCCTCCTTCTGTTCTTCCTCTTCCTATTCTATTTCCCCTTCCTCGTCCTATTCCACTTCTCTTCCTTTTCTTCTCCTCTTTGTATTCCATTTCCTCCCTCTCTTCTTTCTCGTCCTCCTCCTGCCACCCCAACTTTTTTTCCTTCTTTTGAGGTAGAGCCTCGTTATGTCCTCCAGGCTGTCCTTTCATTCACAGTCTTTCTGCCTTTGCCCCCAAAGTGCTGGGATCACACGTGTGCGCCATCCTCAAGGTTGCTCGCTATGGATACAGGGCAACCGATGCTTTGCATTTTGCGGAGACTGTGTGGGAATGCCTGGGTCTTTGGATAGACAGCCCCCGCCATCATCTCTGTATAAAGCTCAGGCCTTCAGTCTTTCCAAGGACATCTGAGAACTGGGGTCTACCTAGAATGGAATAAGGAATCCGAAGTCACACAGGATTTGGAGACTGCGGTTTTCCTGAAACTAGTCTGATTCAGATCATTTTGCGAACAGAGATATTGAGTCTGGGGCCAGGCCGGAGTAGGAGAGTTGGGCAGTGGGGAGGAGGTAGGGATTGACACTGTGCTGCTGTGCAGTGGGGGCCTTTGCTGCTGCCACTGTCCCATGACTGACAGCAAGTGAACCACAGTGTTCTGGGCGGGGACCCTGTCACAGGAATCTTGTATTCTTTACTTCTCAACTGATTCAAGCCCTATCACCACATTTGACAGATGAGGACTGCAGGCAGGCAGATTTTTCACGGGATCCGTCAGTTCCTCAGTAATGGCATGGAGACTTATTATTAATTATGAAAGCTTGGCCGATAGCTTAGGCTTGTTTCTAACTAGCTCTTATAACTTAAATTAGCCTTTACTTTCTGCCTAATGGCTTTATTACCTCATCTCCATATTGCCCATCCTGCTTGCTCTGCATCTCCTGGCATCTCCGCCTTCTTCCCAGCATCCTCTCTGTCCCCCAAACCCTGCTTAGCTATTGGCTGTTTAGTTTTATATTAAACCCTTCACACAGTGTAAAGGAATATTCCACAACAGAGGACACAACGCACCAAGTGGATGAGTGATTCACACAGGGTCACAGAGCCAGGAAGTGGTCTAGCCTGGATTGGACTTGGGTGCTCTAACTCAGAGCCATCCATTCCTCTCATTCTTGGTCACCACCTCTAGCTCATCTTGGGGTTTCAGCCTGGCACCTGTTTCCCTGACATCAGCTGATTGGCTTTCCAAGCCACTAGGCATGTGACAAGAAGATCTGGAAAAGCTGTGTGGACGGGCTTGGGGCAAGCACCTAAATAATGAGAGAGGGAGAGTGAATGGCAGAGCCTGGTGAGGGCTGAGCACAGACCCTGGTCTCCTGCCTCCCCTCAGCCACCTTCTCTTGTCCTCCCAACTCTGCAACAACAACCAAATTCATAACAAAGTACTAAGGAGTCTCCAACCTGCTCACAGCTCAGGGCCCCTCCTTTCCAGCACCTGCACAAGCTCAGGCCTCCTGAGCCACATGAAGAAAAACCACTCCATCATCTTCTCCCACGCCAAACCCTCTGAACCTTTGCAGAGACTGTTCCTTCCCTCCCTCTCTCTGTTTCTTTCTTGTTATGAGGTGGTCCCACACATCCGACTCTATCCTTGACCTCACTATGTAGCTGGGGGCGGGGGTGACCTTGAACTTCTGATCTTCCCCTTTATACCTCCTAACTGCTGTGATTACAGGTGTGTACCAGGATACCTGTTTTATGTTCACTGTTGGGGATCAAACCCAGGGCTTTGTGAATGTTAGGCAAGCATTCCACCAACTGAGCCATACTTGAGCCTGCCTCACTTCTGGGAGGCCTCCTGAACCAAGGGTCAGCCAGCAGGCCCTTTCCTGGTCTCTTTTCAAACTTCCAGCATTAGACATCTTTTGAGATGAGGCCTCATTCAGAGATAGCTGGACACAGTGGTGCACTCATATAGACAGACGTAAGCTACTTAGGAGGCCGAGGAAAGAGGTCACTGGAACCCAGGAAGTCAAGGCTAGCCTGGGCAACATAGCATGACACCCCCTTTCCAAACTCAAACAATATTTCATAATTGAACGGCCTGGTAAGTTTTCACACATTGCCTATACTAATTAAACCACTCCTAAGCTGCTGCCTCCAGACACTGCCCACTCCAGGATCACCAGTGTCCTTCCTTCTGACCTGCCCTGTCCTTCCCACACACAGAATTAGAGAGTGGCTGGTCCCACTCTGCACCGTCAGAGTTGAATGTCCTAGTGTGTGACTACTCCCCACATACGTACTTACTGTGGCTGATGTTGGGTGGCTTTCACTGGACACTACAAACACTGTCTAGCTCACATCTCTGTTTGCAGAGAGGCACGTTTATTCCAGCAAAGCCTAATCCCAGGGTTGAATCGCTGGTCCCACACAATCAGCTAAATGGTGTCCTAAGGGCCTCCGAATTTACTTGCACTGGGTTTGTTTTCATTTTAAGCTTTTTGTTTGCTAGTTTTTCCAAGACAAGGTTTGTCTGTATAGCCTTTGGCTGTCCTAGAACTAGATTGTAGGCCAGACTCAGAGATCTACCTGCTTCTGCCTCTCAAGTGCCCCACACCGGTTAAAAGTCTAATTTTTTTGGCATTGTTTTAATTTATTTTACGTGAGTGCTGGAAATTCGAACTCAGGTCCTTATGTCTTCACAGCAAATGCCCTTACCCACTGAGCCATCTTCACAGATTCTTATTTTATTTTATTTTTAAATAAATCTGTGAGTCCTCTAAACTGACTGTTGGCTGCCATGCATTCTACACAAACTGGCTTCTGCTGGTCCAGCCTATGGTCGCTTGCCCGCCTAACCTGTCAGGTCAAACTCTTTTCCAGGAGACCTTCCTGGCTGTGGGGAGTCCAGAATATAGCCCTGGTGTTGGGAGTCTGTTTGACCTGACTGGCAATCCTGGCGTACCGGTCCGATCCCAGCCGCTGGTGCCAACCCCAGACTTGCCGATTTCCCGGGTTTCGCGCGGCTAGAAAGGAGCCGTTGAAGGGTGCGGGGAGCTGGCAAAGGGGGAATTCCTGAGGGGCCTGGGATGCTTAAAGCCGAGCTCCGCAGGGTCTGGGTCCTCGGCTAGCCTCCTTTGTTGGGCGGATGGGATGTGGATCGAGCTTGGGTCGCCGCGCCTAGGTGGGTGGCGGGGCACAGCGAGGCGCCCCGCGTGCGTCCCTGCAGGAGAGCCTGGGTGGCGGTGCGCCCCCGTCGTGCAGTGCTGGAGGGAGGGTCCCCGCGGGCCCCGCCCCCGCCGCGCCTCCTCCGGGCGGGATAATTGAACGCGGCGCGCAGGAGCCTCGCGTTGGCTGCTCAGGCCCGGCCAGAGCGTGCAGCAGCTGCCCGCCGCGCCTTTTGTCCGCCGCCCGAATTCGCCGACCCCATGGAGCGCCCCGTCCCGCTGCCACTGCTGCTGCTCAGCAGCTTCTCGCTGCTGGCGGCCCGAGGTAGGGGCGCCCCCGGCCCACGGCCCCCCCTAGGTTCCCATCCGACCCCGCACTCCCTGGAAGTTTGCAGCTGTCGGTGCTCCGAAGCGCGTGCGCTGCGCCCTGGCGGTCATCACATGGCCCCCAGAGCTGCGTGGAATCCAGGCCCGCAACCTCCTCTCCCCAACCGCACTTCCGGCTTGGCCCTAATGCTCTCCTCTAAAACAAGGGGGACTTGTTTTAAATTCCTTCATCTTCCAAACAGATCCATCAGCCGGCTCTCGCAGCCACATTCTCTGCTGGTGGAGACAGCTAGAAGACCGCCCGCAGGGCCATGGGGGTGGGAAGCACTCTGCCCTGGAAGCAGCTTTTGTGCGTCTTTTCCACCGCCTCCAGCCCCTACCCTCGGATGGAGGATGTTGCACCCATCCTGCTCCTGAGCAAACAGACAGGAAGGCAGGAGCAGTAAGTTCAGGGATGGGGGCGGAAAGAAAAGAGAAAATAGAGGACCGAGTGGAAGGTTTTGACCACCTCCTCCCGGCTGGGCCACAGGAGTGCCCTCTAGCAGTTTGGTGGCCCAGAAGCACTTCCCCCAATCCAGAACCTTAGAATGGACTAGAGTCTGCCCAGGCTGTGCTTTTCTCAGTCCATAATCTTCCAGGCCCTGGGGGCAGGCACTTCACCTTTACATCGGAAAAGCTGTGCAACTTCCAAGCTGTACCTTTAACCTCTGTGACTCCGGGGCCACCAGCCAAGCCTGGCCCTCCTGAGTCTTTGTTTCTGCAGGGGCCCAGCTCCAAACCACCCTTGCAATCTCTAATTCTTTATCCGCAGGTTAGTTTAGCTTCTATTGAATTCTCTGATAGCTACCCTCCTGGTCAAAAGGTCAGGGGCTGTAGATAACTGCTGGCTGGAGCTTCAGGGAGAGGCACAGGGAAGGGAGAAGGCGCTGGCTGGTTCTGCATCCTGGAGTTCTGGCTGTTCTGGGCACTGGCTGCAGCCTTGGCACATCTTGGGTCCCTTCTCAGGGTAGGAGACAGGGTGGGTAGGCTCGTAGCCCACTCTTCGTGCCAAGAGCCTTGCCCCTCAGAGCTTATGGGGGCTTCTTGGAGGAGGCTCTGCTTGGACCAGAGACAGTGAGGTGGGTGTGGGCCAGAGAAGGCATTTGAGTCAATGCCAGGGAGAGTGAAAACCAGAGAGGATTTTGATTTACAGGGGTGGAGGGGGTGGAGGGACACATTGTTGGAAGTGGCAGGGACCTCTGATACCCACATACGCACAGATGAGGAAACAGGTGGAGAGATGTAGGGCTCAAGGCCTCCGTGGCAGTTCTTTCCTGCCTACTGTTGGGGAAGTGTTTTTACCTGCCGGTGTGTGTGAGCACCCGTGCTTGCTAACCTGGAGTCTCTCAGTGCTGCAAGCATCATTCATTCTTAATAGAAAAGCTTCGACCTGAAGCCAGCCAGAACAAAACATCACAGGACCCATTTTGTTTCTTGCTGGGGGCGCTGCCTTGAGTTTGGTCAGGTCGGTGTGGTGTGGTCTTGGGAAAGGGTTAGGAAGTGCTTGGCTCCTTCCTGTAGCTTGTAGTCCTGGAAGGTCAGGTGACCCTGCACTCAGGCCCCAGAGAGCTGTGGGGTTGGCAAGAAAGCCTCTACCTAATAAAGACCTTGGAGAAGACAGACAGTGAACCGTGTTGCTCATCTGCTGCCATTCATTTTGCCTCCAACTGGTTATGTGGCCACCTATATGCAGGACGCTCCCTCGTCTGTCTTTCCTGCATGGCTGTCCTGTGACTGATCTGTCCTGTTGGGCTTGGCTGCTTCTGGGCCAGCTGAGGGTGCGGGGAGGGGGAGGTGTTGGGAGAAAACCCGTTGTGTTTCCTCCAAGGCTTTCTTGTCTTCTGGCTCCAGCCTGCAGTTTCCGACTGATTAAAAGAAAGTCCTGTTGGGAGGGAGAACAAAGGCAGTGAGCACTTGGCAGAAACATGTGGCTGTGAGCTGAGCTCCTGGAAGTTTCCCAGTCAGGAGGTGGAGACTGGAGGCCGGAAGAAGGAAGATGAGACTGGGGGCTGGGGAACCCTGGAGCAGCACTGAGCCCTCCCGCACTGCCTTAGACTTCCTAACTCTGAGCTGCTTGCTCACCCCCACCCCCTCATTGTGCTGTGGAGGGCAGGAGGAGTCAGGAACCCAGCTACTTAGCACACTCATCAGGATACTTGGGTACCTATTGCTTTGGAAACCAGTTTTCCTATCTACAGAAGAATCCAGTTTGTGAACCGAGATAACAAACTCCTGCTGTGAGGTTGCTGGAAGGGTTAAGGAAGAGAACCCGGTACTAAGTAGCGTCAGAATTGCCGTTGTGTCTTTCATGTTCATGCTTCGAAAGTTCTGCTGATATTGAACTTCAACTCCTTCCTGAAGGAGGCCCAACAAAGCCCCAGACTGCAGCCCTCGCAGCCAGCCCTGGTGGTGCAGGTCAGCAGAGGCATTCGCTAAATAGCTGCCTAGGGACAACTCAGCACCAGACACTGAGGTTTCCCAGATGTGTCAGGGGATGAGACAAACTCAGTCCTTTCCCTTCATGTGGTTCAGAGCTTCCAGGAGATCCAGATAGATGAGCCAAGCCCTGTAGGCAGAGTCAGGGGAGACTTTCTGGAGGAGGCATCGTGCAACTGTGGAAGAGAATCCGTCTTGCCATTCACTTGAAGGTGTGGGTTTGGCTGGGAGGAAAGTGTATTTCCAGGCAGAAGGAAGGGTCTGAGTAAAGTCCTGCCGGAAAAAGAAACCATGAGTATCTTAGTTACTTTTCAAATGCCACGACAAAACACCATAACCAGGAAAAACTATAAAGGAAAGCAAAGCATTTAATTTGGGGATCATGGTTCCGGTGGGTTGGAGTCGGAGCAGTAGTGAGAGCTTGCATCTGATCTACAAACATGAGGCAGAGAGAGAAAGCAAGTGGGCAGTCTGAGTGGGAATGATGTGGGCTTTGGAAGCCTCAAAGCTCACTTCTAGTGACATGCCTCCAACAAGGCCACACCCCCTAATCCTCCCCAAACCCTTCCACCAACTGAGGACCAAGTATTCAAATATATGAGCCTATGGGGGCCATTCTCATTCAATTCACCACAATGAGACCCAGGAACTTACAGAGGCTCTGCCCTACCCTTGTGCCTAGGGAAGCCCCCTGCTTGTAACTCCCTGAAGGCCCAGCAACCTAAGCAAAGGGCGCAGTGGACAGGCAGCTCTGCAGATAACACTTTGGGGAAATAGTTCTCAAAGGGCACTTGAGAGTCTACCAATGCACTTTATTCTTTTAGGTTTATTTATGTCTACATTTTATGTGTATGAGTGTTTTGCCTGCATGCATGTACACCATGTGTGTGCAGGGCTTGCACTGAGGAGGCCAGAAGAGGGCATCAAATCCTCTGGAACTGGTGTTGCATTTGAACGATTGTGAACTGCCATATGGGGCTGGGACCTGAACCCAGGTCCTGGGCAAGAGTAGCTAGTGCTTTTAACCTCTAAGTCATCTTTCCGGCTGTGCCTGCCCCCTAGTACATTTATCCAACAAAGTATTTGACTTTTGTGAAATAACAGATCATAACAATTTGATTAATAGCTGCTTTGATGTACCTGGTGTGGGTCCAGTTTCTTTGAAACGATCTCAGCTGTGGCTGTGTAACAAAATAGGGTGGGAGGAAAGGAACCTTTTCCAATGTGTGGGTAAGGCATCTGCCCCACTCAGGGCAAGCAGGACTATTTCACAGGCTGGCCAAGCCTCACCTCCTTCCACCCCAGGCTGGACCTAAGTAAGGCTGGGTCAGGGATGGAGCAGGTGCTTGTTCTACTCCAGTGGTCTGTATGTCTCCAGGACTTAGATACAGGGGCTCCAACCCCAGCAGGAAGTAGGAGGCAGCTGGTCTCAGTTCTGAAAGTGGCTCAAGAGGGTAGGTGATCCTGTATTTCTGAGTCAGCCTCCTTCACTCTAGCTACTAGGGTTCCAGTGGCCGTGAGGTGACATAATCTTGACAGTTCTATGAGATAGGTGGCCCAGTATTTTTCCTGGGCCTCTTTTTCCTTTCGAGTCTTGTCACCTACTGGAATTAAGATAGACTGAATTTGGCCACATGCCTTTCTTTCCTTTTTGGCTTAAAATTCTCTTGGGAGAATTCCGTTACTAGGAGTCAGTACTGCCTAAAGTCTGGCTGAGAGTGGCCATGCAACACTATTCTCTGTGGACAATGGGATTCTTGACACTAGCCCTGGGCCCCACTTCACTTGTAGGACCTTGTTGTACATCAGATGCCTCCTCACGGAAGAGACTGTCATTGTTCCCATTGTACAGGGGACATAGAGGCACACAGAGACTAGGGATCCCAGCTTGCCGGGCCTACCGTTTCAGTCCTAACAAGGATGCTCAGTGGTCTCCCCTTTCTCCAGTTAACTCTCCATTTCCTGAATTCCAGCTTCAGTGAAGGGGTGGGACTTCCTCTGGAATTTTATGGTGGATTTATATAGTGGAACTTTAGAAGCTGAGCTGGGTTGAGGTAGTTGTTCTTCCTGAATCCCTTCAGAGTCCATGTAGAGTTGCTAGGGTCTCATGAGATTATTTTTGTTTATTCACAGACGTTAAGTAGGGGCTGTTGCAAAGTTGCATTGGGACAAAGTACAGAGTGAAACACTGCCTGTCACACCCCCCCACCACACGCACACCCTGCCCTCCAGGTGTTAAGTTCAAGTATAATCACTTGTGCTAAGTGCTGGGAACTTAAGAGAACAAAGAGACTGTACAAGGCAGGAAACAGATCTGCTCTGAGCCTGCGTGTTCAAACGAGTTGAGGGTGGTTAGGAGTCCCTGAAGGAAGGGTTGTTGGCAGGAGTACATTGGCCCAGGACCACCCGGCTGCAACTTCTAAAGGCCAGGTGTGAGGATACATGACAGGTGTCCAGAGAGGTGAAGGAAACCAAGGGGAAAGTAGGTCCTGGAAGCTCAAGAGACCCTCGGGGCTGGGTAGGATACTGTGGAGGGGCCAGAGGTGAGGATGGCCGAGTGTGTGCTAGCCTTGGCACACGAGATGGCTACCTGGGCGGGACCTGCTCCAGGGAGCTTCAGGGGGAAGATAATTCACCTTCCCAGTCGTGCACTGCACATGCCCCTTCCCTTCTGCTGCCTCTTGGCTGCTCCTCTACCTTAGACCCTTGTGCTGCCTGTGACATTTCCTGGGCATGCATATTCTGCTTGGTTGGGTTTCTTTTTTAATTTATTTTAATTTTACGTTCATTGGTGTCTTTCGTGCAGGTAGTTGGTATGAGGGTGTCAGAATTTATGAAACTGGAGTTACAGATAGGTGCGAGTTGCCATGTTGCCATGTGGGTGCTGGGAATTGAACACCAGTCCTCAGGAAGTGCAGCCAGTGCTCTCTCCAGCCACCACCACCACCTCCTCCTCCTCTTCCTCCTTCTTCTCATTATGCTTGTTTTTTTCAGAACAGGGATTTTTTTTTTGTGTGTGTGGTCCTGGCTGACCTGTAACTTACTCTGTAGACCAGGCTGGCCTTGAACTCAGAGGTCCACCTGCCTCTGCTTCCTGAGTGCTGGGATTAAAGCTGTTTCGTCACAGCAATAGAAACCCTCACTAAGACACTCCCCAATACCAGGATTACAAATGCATGGCATGTGTTCAGCCTTTTGTGTGAGTTCTGGGGCTCCAGTTCAGGTCCCATCCTTGCATGGAAAGCATTTCACTAACTAAACCATCTCCCAGCCCCTTGGGAGTGTTAACTCCTGGAAGAAAGTTAGCCTGATGCCAGGGGCCAAACCCTTATGCCCACTGCCACAGCAGTTCGGTGGGTCAGCGCTGTTTTCTACAAGAGGGATTTGGGCCAGGTGCTGAAGAATACACAGTTCCTATTGTAATGATTGTTCTGTCTCTTAAGAGACAAGCCACGCCCACTCCCTCCCCCATCCGCTGAGGCAGGCTGATCTTCAGCTTCCGGCCTGAGCTCTCTCTCTTTTCCGTCTTCTCGGAGAGGCAGCTTCTGCTTCTCTCTCCACCCTTCCCCTTCCCCCGCTCCCCCCCCCCGTCTGCTCTTCTCCCCTTCACCTTTCTCCCTTCTGCCTCCATAACTCCCTGAATAAATATCCAACTTTACTCTGCATGGCATGCCTATCCATGTCTCTGTCTCTTGCCCGCCCGGCACGTGTCTCCCTGCCTGGGACCAGCCACCACTAGGGACTGGCAGCTGTCTCTGCCTGGGACTGGCTGCTATCAGGGCCCGCTGCCTGCCGCCACATGGTCCGCTACCACCACTTGGGGACCTACAGCATTTCTTCTGCCTCCCGCCGCTGGGGATCCTGCAGCATTTTTAATTTTTCTGTTACACCTATGAAAACAGCTGCCCTATTTGTTTGATTTTGAGGATTCTCTTTTAGTCCTGTGGTCCTTTCCAGAGGATTACCTCCTTCACCAGCCCATGCTTGTGTGACAGGTTGAGAAACTGAGGCTCCAGGTTAGAGAGCTATGGCAGCTTGTCTGAGGCTGTGTAGTGTTACTTTACATTTAGATGGCATCTCACTATGTTGCCAAACTGGTCCCCATCTCCTGGATGGTTACAGATTGTTCTAAGTCATCTGGGTGCTGAGCGTCAAACCCCGGTCCTCTGCAAGTACAGTCATTGCTTGTAACTGCTGAGCCGTCTCTCCAGCCCCATGGAGGATGGATGACACCTGTAACTCACAGTGTTGCTTGCCTTTGGACCGTTTGACTGAAGGTCAGCCATATTTAGCAAGAGAGTTTATTCTTGGTTTAAACTGTTAGCTACATATGGGCTTGTCACACAGTCAGATGACAGAGTTAGAGGTTAAAACTAGTCGATAGGTGGTATTTCTCCTCAGAAAAGACAAACAAGCATGACGTGAGAGAAAGCTGGAGGGCCCTGCTTGGTGAAGGGACACCAAAGCTCAGGAAGTGTGGGCGAACTGATTGACAGACTTCAGAGCTGCTGCTGGAAGCTGCCTCACAGAAGCAGCAGTGATGGCTTGGAAGCAGAATAGCAGCTAGATCTTGTGGGGACATGGGAAGAAGAGGAGACCCTCACCCTGGAGTCTGACTGAAGCCTCTTGTCAGCCGAGAAGCCAGAGTTCTGGCAGATGCAGTTGATACTCCGTTCATTACGGATGCTCATATATTCAAGTGAGATGAGCCAGGCTTAAGGCCTGAGCAATATGGTGTTGGGTAGGGCCTCATTCCTTCCCCCAGGCTGGGGCTGGGAATCTCAAGCAACAGAAGGTTGTTTACAGTGTAGCTGTCCGGTCTTTCCCACATCCCCGTGGGCTAGACTCTTCCACCTTATATAACAGTTGTGATCCTGTCAGGTGCCCCTCGGGTAATCATTTAGGATTCATAGCAAGCCTTTGAAGAAAGTAGCTTCAAAAGCCACAAAGATGATATGTATGACTCTTAGAAATCAGCTAACTCATGTCCCTCAGGGAGCCCACGCCCTCGCTTGACTATGTTTTTCATTCTGAGACTCTCCTTTGAGACACCCATCCCCATGTGCTTGGGTGTGTCTTATCTTTCTATGTGAGCATCTCTCTTTCTCTTAATCCTCATACAAGGTTTGTTTTTTAAAAATACTGATTAGCCCCTCGATTCCGGCCAGTCTTGAAGTTCTGGCCTGAGCTGAGGTCCTGGAATGCTGCAGGCAACAGTGGGGAGCTGTGCCTTCTATCTCCCTCCCCAATGCTGATATTCTTATAGGCTCCAAGTCACTCTTCTGAGGCAGCAGAAATGCTGCTTGGTGCTAGAGGTTCGTGTGCAGGTTCAGGTCCCTTCACCTCTCTGAAGGTATTGTCAGTGGACCTGTGTCTGACCAGCTGTGGGCCAGATGCTGTGGCATGCTCTTGGTCCCTGGGAAGTGTAGACTTGGGTGGGATGTCTTGCTCTCTAACTTGCTGGTAGACAACTGAGAAGTTGCTCTGGGTGTGATGTGAGTGAGCCTCATGGTAAAGGAAGGGTAGGTACCTCTGTGGGCCTCAGGGAGTCCCTAGATTTTGTGTTGGGACAGTAAAGGCACAGGATGCCAATGTTCAGATAACTTGGTGGAAAGCAAGTGGATTTTATATGGTCAGCAAGGTAGGGGGTCTCTGAACCAATCCAGTTTGTTCATATTGACCAGGAACTAGATGCTCTTGCCCGATGTAGTTGGATCTAGCTACCTCAGCTTCCCAAGCAGTAGCTGGGGTTTATAGGAATGTGCCACTATGCCTACCTTAACCCTATTTATTTACTTACTTGTTTGTTTTGAGACATTCTTACAATGCAGCCCTGGCTGGCCTGGAACTCATAGAGATCTACCTGCCTCTACTTCCTGAATACTGGGATTAAAAGTATGCACCACCCCCATGCCTGGTGAAAATACTCAATTCTTTTAAGGATTGATTTGTTAATATTTATGTGTGTGAGTGTTTTGCCTGAATGTGTGTATGCATCACATGAATTTAGAGCCCAAGCAGGCCAGAAGAGGACATCAGAACCCTTTGGGTTGGAGTTATAGACAGTTGTGAGCTGGGAACCTAACTGACTCTGTGGAAGCGGTAAGGGCTCTTAACTGCTGAGCCATCTTCCCAGCCCCTAAACACTAATTTTTTTTAAATGAATGTTTTCATTGTGGTAAAATGTATATCACGTTAAATTCACCCTCTTAACTATCAGGTGCGTACTCCACAGATCCCAAAAGAGAATTCTCATTGCTGTGCAAATGTCACTACCGTTTATCTCTAGAATGTTCTCATCTTCCCAGACAGAAATCCCATGCCTGTTAAATCATAATTCCACTCCATCCATCCACCCCCCGCTCCCAGCCCGTGGCAAGCACCTACTTACCGTCTATAATTTTTTTTTTACATTTAAAAAAAGCGTGATGTGTATGGGTGGCCTGTGCAATGGCGCATGTGTAAAGGTCCGAGAACAACTTACAGGAGTCTGATCTTTCCTTCTACCGTGAGAGTCTCGGGGATCGAACTCAGGTCTTCAGGTTTGGCAGCAGTCACCTTTACACTGAGTCGTCTGATGGCCTTGTCTATGAATTTAACTTTCAGGGAACTTCCTGTGTGCCCTTGCTTGAGCACCAAACCCACCTCCCTGATTTTATTTGATTTTTGTAAGGCGGAAATAGATGGTTTATCTAAAAAGAAATGAATATGGATGCATTAATCTACCTTTCTAACCAGGTTGAGAGTATGTTGGGGGGAGGGGTGTGTGTGTGCGCGCGCGTGTGTGTACACGCGTGTGTGTGCGTGTGTGTGTGTCCCCATAGTCATGTGAGGGGAGGGTGTGTGTGTGTGTGTGTGTCCATGTTCATGTGCTTCAGCCAGCCTGGCTCTGCCCTACAGAACCTATCTTGCATGGGACACACACATCTTGTTTAAAGACCAGCCTGCTACAAAGGATGCCTTTGCTAGCTGGCATCTTGAGCTGTGACACCAGGATGTGCCCCCAGTGCCCCCAGGATGTCTCATTTCACCAACCTCTCCTCTTCCTTACCACTCAGTCTTCCTCTAATGGATAGGGAATGGCTGGTGCTGAACCCACCGGGAAAGTAAGACCCATCTCCAGGGCTCAGAAGTGGTGACTTCGGGCTCTTTGGCCCTTGCTGAGCTTCTAGCTAGTCTTACTTTTTGCTGTGGCCAGCCCCAGCCTAGGAACCTTCCCTCTGTCTGGTCTCTCCCTCCACCCTGAGAGGAACCAGGATGAAGCCCCTTTAGAAAGGCAGAGCATCCTGCCCAAACAGCCACTCTGTATTTGAGGGTTGGTCATGCCCGTCAGTTCCTTGTTCTTTGCAATTAATGCTTCATGAGCCTCAGTGGGTATACTGGTCAATATAGGTGCTGTAGGCATAGCAAGGGGAGGAAGATGCATCTCTGCCCATGAAGATGGTTCAGTTCGGTGTGTGTGTGTGTGTGTGTGTGTGTGTGTGTGTGTGTGTGTGTGTGTGTGAAGCATGGGCCAGGGGGCAGGTGCATGTAGGGTCTTGGTGTTTGCTGGAACCTGGGCAGAGCTGGCCCCATGCTGCTTTGGGTCAGTGAAGTGTAGCTCCAGCTGGGATGGGGACACTTTATTTAGCATTGTTTTTGTTCATGTTGACTTAACTCAGTTCAGCTTCAGTTCCTAGTTCTGTTTGAAGACCTTCCTTGCTGTGACCATTTGGTGGCAGAGCACTGAGGGTCTCTGAGAGAGACTGGTGACTGTGGGATGGGGGGAGCAGAAGCAGGAAAACCCCACCCAGATGCAGGGCTGTGGCACCAGACCCAGATGAGGACCTGGAGGCTCAGCTGCTGCAGGGGTGTGCCCAGGAGGGGAAGTCAGGGCAGTAGCTCCGACCCAGGTGTGCCCATGCCAGCCTCCTCCACTGCCCTCATTCAGCTTCCTGAGCGTCTGCAAACCCTTCTAGACTAGCATGGGTCCTCGTGGGCTCCTTTCCTGCTGGCCTGGAGCTCCCGGTACATCCTTAGACAGACAACTCCACCTTGATCAAGGAGCCCATGAGCTCAGGCCAGTCAGTGCAACTCCAGGTGACATAGGCCATGCTTGGCAATCCCCGTGGCTTCACTATTTATTTAACTATGGGATTGGGTTTATAGAGTGCTTCTTGGGTAGTGGTCTGCTGTGTGTACTCAGAAAACACTACTATCCCTAGCCTGGCTGCGTTCCTCCCCAGGCTCTAGCAAGAGCAAGTAATTGTGGCTTTGAATGAGATTTCTAAATCCCTGTGTTCTGCCCAGGCATTCTGCTGGGTTTTGGTACACCTTCCCAAGAGAGAGAAAAGTTAGAAGTTACGTATCCCTGGGGTGGCAAACAGGGCAAGAAGTGGTTACAGCTTCTCAGTTCTGTCACTAACTCCACTAATACTATGTGTTGGACTTGAGATGGCAGTGTGATGCTCAGAGCTTGAGGGACAAGATGTGGGAACTGAGTGGAACATTGTTTGCAAAGGCCATCGGCCCAGGCTTGTGTCTTACAAGCAGGTACTCCTCTCTCCTGCCCTGGCTATCATCTAGCCTGCCGTTGGTCCCTGCCTGACTCTTCCTGGTCTCTGGGGGCTTTGCAGGTACCGCTCTCTGGCTTACAAGACACCTCAAGCCCAAGGAGGGTGAGCTGACCTCATGCAGCTTCAGGAGAGACCCCTCCCCCTAGCTTTCAGACAGCCCTGCCCTGCAGGTATCAGGTCTGGGACATTTAGCTTGAGAACGTGTGAGCCACATTCCAGGGACCCTTCCAAGTTTCCAGACTGCCTGAAGTTTTAATGCCTGATCATCTTGCTGAGCACAAGGTTCAGAGTGTCCAAGATCCCCTAACAGGCAGCATTTCAAACAACATTTGACTCATGGTTCCCACCCACCCATTCAGAATGCAATAACGCTAAGGGAATTCTACACCCAGGACCAGCAGAGGCTCCCCTCTCGCGTGTGACAGTAGCATCCGTCTAATGATCATCTAACAAGTTGCCATCATCAACTCGCTCTACCTTCTCAGAGACTGTAGAGGTCTCATGAGCTCTGTTTTAACACAAATGAGCTATGGGTCAGAGGGGTGAAGTAGCCTGGCCAGGGTGACAAAGAGAAAGTTCCAGCACTAGACCCCAAGTCTGTTTGACTCCAAAACTGTGTCCCAATCTTACTCTCATTTTTTCCTCCCTTTGAGGTGGGGAGTGCTATGTGTTCTGGACTAGCCTTGAACCCAGACTTGCAGAAATCCTCCTGCCTCAGCTTCCTAGCTCATTATCTCAACTCTTTGCTTCCATGTCACTGTTTTTCCCGAAGGATAAGGGCACAAGGGACAGACTCACTGTCAGGATGTCTGGTTGGGAGAGTGTATTGGATGAATGAACATTAGAAACAGTGAGATGTGCCCAGGCTGAAGGGCTCTGAAATAGGAACCCAGGACCCTAAGACTAGCTGAGTGGGCCAGCAGGCAGTAGGGAGGTGACAGGCAGTGTGAGGGAGGGGCTGGGTCAGGAGACAGGCTGAGGATAGGAGTGTAGTCACATCTGGCAAGATTGTGCAGGTGTGTGTGTGAGTGTGTGCGTGGGTGTTGGGACTGCATGGGAGAGGGTACGGGGTCACACCACAACACTTATCTAGGGACTGAATCACAGCTGCCCCTTTGGAACACTTAGGGCCCTGCTTTCCATGAATGCTTCCTTGCTCTTAGATTGAGTGTGTGTGTGTGTGTGTGTGTGTGTGTGTATTCATTCATGTGTGTGTGTGAATGTGGGCACTCAAATGCTGTGGCATGCTTTTGCAATCAAAAGACAACCTCGGGTATCAGTCAGGGTACAACCTGGGATGTCTGTCAGTCCGGGCACAACTTTGATGTTGGTCTTCATTTTCTGCCTTGTTGAACGGGTGAGCGGGTGACTGGAGCAAGTTAAGGCTGGCACCATAATGTGACCCTCACTCTGACACTCTTGTTCTGCAAGGCCCATGACTCTGGAGGGTTTGATGTCTGAGCTTCAACCAGCAGTGAACTAAATGTCTGTAGTCACTAAACAGAATCCTGGGGTCTGTGGCACGAGGACAGCAGAATGGGAGTGGCCTGAGTCGCTGGCTCAGCACAGATTGTCAGACCTCACTGTGGGACAAACCATCCCTTCCAACCCAACCCAAGAACACCCTCTGGGACTCAGGGGAACCTGGCCATTGTAAGGAAGGGATGGACACATCTTTCGCTGGGGTGTCTGTGTTCTCCAGACATCCTTAGGAAAAAGGAAAAGCCCCACACTATCACAGTAGGAGGGTGTGTTTGTGGCTCAAAGTGAGGGCCCCCTCTTCCAGGCCATGTGGGATGGTTTAGCTCAACTGTGCCCTCATCATACGAGGCTGAATGTTTCTGGAAGTTCCTCCTCTTCCCTGTCTGAGGCTTAGGAAGCCCCAGTCTCATTCAAGAGTAATCCTCCTTCTGGGACCACTGCCAGGGCCCACCTTAGAAAAATATTGAACTTGAAGCACTGCAGCTATTGGTGCTGAGAAACTCTGCTAAGCTGAAAGGATGTTGGAAGGCTGATAGTGAGAAAGCGTGATCTCTCGTGTGTGTGTGTATCTGTGTGTTTGTGAGTGTATATATGTGTATGTTTATGTGTGTGTTTGTATATATGTCTGTATATGTGTGTTGCAAGTGAGTGTATAAGTGTGTGTGTGTATATGTGTGTTGTGTGTGTATAAGTATATGTATGTTGTGTGTGCGTGTATGCTCATAGAGTCCAGAAGACAACCTTGAGTACCGTCTTCAGAATGTCATTTGCCACCTTTGAGATGGGGTCTCTTGCTGGCCTGGAACTCACTGAGTTAGTTAATGGCTGACCACCAAGCCCCCATGGCTCCACCTGTCTCCGTTTCCCTAGCACTGAGATTACAAGTCCATGTCACCATGCCCAGCATTTTACATGGGTTCTGGGTGTCAAACTCAGGGCTTTATGCTTGTAAGGCAAGCATTTTACTGGCTGAGCGATCTTCTCAGTCTTCATAGCGTCTACTTTAAAAAAAAGATTTACTTTTATATAAAATTATGTGTATTTGTGTGTGCATGGGTATGTGTGCATGAATGCATGTGTCCATGGAGGCCAGAACTTCAGAGTCCCCTAAGAGCCATGATGTGAGTACTGAGAGCTGAACTCAGGACATGTAAGAACATCTTCCCAACCCTCCTATGGTGTCTCCCACGTTTATAAAAATTTGTATGTATGAATATGTATGTATGTACAGGCATGTATATGCAAATGAGCAAAGGGGCCCATTTTCTGTGAGCTGGAGTTAGAGGTGGTTGTGAGCCACCCGATGAGGATGCTGGGAACTGAACTCCGGTTCTCCACAAGAACCTTCAGTGCTCTTAACCTGTGAGCCGTCTCTTGAGCCCCCACGGTGTCTCTTAAAGCTGACTTTTGTAGGGTCCTGGCAGATGGTGGCCTTCTACCTAGAAACCAACACTGTTGGCACTGATGATTCCTGTCCTGTAGGTCTGGGGCTTCATTGGCATCTATCTTTTACCTGCCAGTAGCAGAGGGGGCATAGCCTATAGTGAGACCAAAGAGCTGGACCGGCACAAGGACCTAAGTTTCTGGCCCAGTCGTTTGCTGAGGGCCTGGGCTAGCTGCTTGGCAAGACAGCTTTTACTTCTGAGTCTGGCACTCGGTGCCAAGCCACCACTGCCCTCACCTCTTTGGTCGCTGTTTCTACAAAATACTGTTGTCCCTGAGGACGGAACTATCGCCAGCTTCTGTTTTCCCATCTATATGTTGAGGGTGGAAGACCCTCCCCTAGCTTGTTACAAAGACTAAATGAGAACCTGGAAGTGGGCCCCAGAGACTGGTCCAGAGATGGAGGATTCACCCCTTTTTGAGACTCCTCTTCCTGTCTCCCCTCTGGAGGAGTCAGGCCCTGAGTGCTAGGTTGGTGGTGCCCAGCCATGCATCTGTCAGCATCTCTGAACCAGAAAAGCAGAACAATGGCCTGTATGCCTGGGTCTCAGCATTGAGCTTGGTGCTTTCCGAGCTGGCCCAGGCCAGTGGGAGGAGTACGGTAGATGCTTCTGTAGTTGGCGTTCTCAGGACAGGCTTATAAAGTGATTAACAGTATGCTGTGTGTACTTACTGCCCTTCCAGACTTGGCCTGATGTTGTAGTTGGAGCTGCAAGAGGCAGACATCCTGGTGGCGTGGCTGGGG
>PVIU01008105.1:0-85995 GCA_004026605.1 Ondatra zibethicus
AATATGTATTTGTGATGTTTTAGTTTTATAGTTGTACTTGGGAAGATAATAATTAGAAATACCAGAAAGTAGCTTATTTTGGCACCCATAACTACCATTTTATGAACACATGGAACTAGCTAAATTCTTCACTAAATTCCAGGTTTTTACGAAGCATGGAGACACTCTCAGAGGTGTGCAGGTGCCAGGCCCCTAGGGGCATGATTCTGAGAGTCGGTCCACTGTAAAATACACTGACTAAGTACTTCACTTCATTTCTCAGCCTTAGCAATGTGGTATGCAGGACACAGTTGACATTCATGATTTTAAAATTGTGCTAAGAAACACAGGAAATCAACTTGATGTCTTTAAGGCCACAATACCTTGATAAATGTAATCAAAGGAAATATAAAATAGCTGTCGTGAATATGGGCCGGGTGGGTAAAATTTTGTATGGAAAGCACAGTTTGGATCAGAATAGCATTTGAAAAGTCACAGTGAATGTTGTTAAAGCTCAAACAGAAGTCACATGACTATTTTGAGAGCACCTGTAAGCAAGGCCAAGTGCACAGGCTCAGTGCTCACACATCCAGCCTGCTCCCTGAACTCGCAGAGGAATATTTTTAGTCTCCGGGTGGTACTTATTAACTTCATTGTGGCTTTTCATTTTTGTTATTGTTGATCTGTTCCACACCAATCAGACTTCAGCATGAATTAACAGATAATATCAAAATTTTATCTTTAGCTTAACAAGCCCTAGTTATGAAATCAAGCCACCATTGTCTACTTTTTTCTTTTAGATTTAGCAGATGCTGCAATAATCTCCACAAAGATGGCAATAAGGACATCTTCAGTAAGCTAGTATATAAAGGCCCATGAGATCCTCTGCTAGCAAAGGATGTCTCTGTTTAAGAATGCCACGTGATTTACAGGTGGCAATGGACCCACATTATTCTTAACACGCTGCTCAATTAGACACCTGCATGACTATGGAAAGAGTTGTATGGCAAACGAGTGCACCTGCCTTTGAGCTGCTCAAAGATGTATTGATGATACGTTGTGCTTATCCAAAAGATTCCTAAGAACAGGGATCTGAAGATTTATCTCTTTTCAACCTCTCCACCTGAACTCAGTGTCTTACTAGGGTGTGAACAAAAACTTTCTGGATTAGTTGTTTCACATATGAAGTAAGATGGAGTTGAACTATTGGCTCTAACATGAAGGTCAGTGTTTTGTCCATTATAGCAACAAATGCCAGATACTAGCAGTTAATTGCACCCATGCCAGTTTTTATAGAAAAGAATAAAGAATTGACAGTCAGGAACTTAAAGATATACAAACTAAAGGTGTCCTATTATTTAAAATGATTTATCATTTTAGAAGGAAAATTTAAAAGGTGATATATGCAATCTAAAATTAAATAAGTTTTTGAATTTCTGGTTGCAAGGCTAAAAAGATCACAGGAAAGTCCTTACAGTGCTTTGGAATGCTGTATAATACTTCCATGGAGGTCATTGACTTTCATAATTTAGTCTGACTTATTTTGGCTTCAGGTCCATTAGAAATGTATGGCACAAAAAGATGACCTCTTTTTTTTCCAGTTTAATTTTTAACAGCAACTTGCCAGCAAGAAAGATGTTTGAAAGAGGAGCATTTAATGCAGTCCTAACAGCTTTCTAAAAATCTGTCTTTTAAAGTCTGATTGAGAGGGAACTTTGAAATATCCATTTTAACTCTTTCCTCTGTTTTGAAGAGAACTATTAAATTAGATCTGAAGTGTTATTCAAATGCAGCTGCCATTATCTACCATGTTCATCAGTGTTGTAGAATAACTGAGGAAACCCCAGAGGTCAAAAAGATTGAATTGGTTAGTATGAGGTTTTATTACTTCTGTTATTTTAAAATGATCGAGTCTTACTAATAGGAATTCCTTTAATCAGTGCATAACTCAATACATAAAAAAAATAGGGACTGGAGAGATGGCTTAGCAGTTAAGAGAACATACTGTTACTGAAAAGGTTAGGGGCTTGGTCCCCAACATCAAGGAGCTCACAATTGCTTGTAATCACAGTTCTGGGGAAACTGGTGCCCTCTTCTGGCCTCTATGAGTACCTGCACTCACATGTGCATAACGCCTCCCCCCCACATACATATGCTCATGATTTAAAATAAATATATAAACAAGAGTCAGGTAAATATTTTTTATTATTTTCATTTCCCCTTTCCCCTGTCCATCTCCTTGTCTACATCTTGCTTTCTGGTGTGGGAGAATTGTCTGTATTCTGTCAATCATGATTTAAATGAACGCTGATTGGCCATTAGCCAGGCAGGAAGTATAGGTGGGAAAACCAGACAGGAAGTAGAGGTGAGGCAATGAGAACAGGAGTATTCTGGGAAGAAGGAAGCTCTCTCGGCACTCCCTTCCAGACCACCGAAGAAGCAGGATGTGATCTGCCCCGCTGAGAAAGGTACTGAGCCATGTGGCTAACATAGATAAGAATAATGGGTTAATATAAGCTACAAGAGCTAATAAGAAGCCTGAGCTAATGGGTCAATCAGTTTATCATTAATATAGACTCTCTGTGTAATTTCTTTGGGAACTGGGCAGGATGGAAACCCCAACTAGCAGGCCCCTCATGTTACAGCTTTCCTCCTCCCTTCTCTCACCTTCTTTTTCTCCTCCGTTTCACACTCTAAAAAAAAATTATGAAAACTTTTTTTTTGTTTTCATGTTAAGTAACACGTTATCTGAAAGGGTTGAAATATTTGGCCATGTGCTAAAAGGGATGTTACCTGTGTTCTGTCCTCCTCTGCCTGTGAGCTCACAGTGTAGGCTCCTTTTTTCATTTGTCTTCAGTTTTTATTATTTGAAAAATAGCATGTTTGCTTTGAATAAAATTTCAGATCTCCTCAATAAAGCTCCCCATTCATGCATTTCTCTGTTACAATGGTAATTATTAGTTGATAATTAAAAAATCCTGCAAAGAAATTTCCATCAACTCTAAGTTTGACCAAGAAAATTGGCAATGTGATTTCTTCAGTTGGATTAGTAACTAGAGTAAACTTTCTGCATAAATATTTATTCGAGCCAATCTCTGTCACACTCCTAGGATATCAAAGAACATGGTTCCTGGTGTGTGGTTACTTAGAGCTCAGGATTATGAAGAACTGTGAAGGAGTTATCCAATCTGACATCCACTGTCAAAATCTGTGTGAAATACACTACTGGTAAGTCATTTGCATAAAACCAGCTTGGATGAAATAAAATTTTAGGCATAACAAATCTTTTAAAGCTATCTTTACAATGTGTTACTCAACATTGTAATCTTTACAAATGTATACGATTCTAATTCTTGTCAGCCAGAAATTAGTATTTCTTCTGAAGTGAATTTATTGATTAATACCTTGTACATATCAAATAATGGAATGATATATTATTAAATAACTTAAGATTTTAGGTCATTTATGCAATTTTTAAAAATTAGGATGTTTCTCTACTTACCAACTAAAATTTTCATACCTGATATAATGGTATGACTATCCCTTTTTAATTTATTTCTCTTCATACTCTTGGTTCTTCAACTCTGGAGAAACCAGAAATACAATAGCTTTTATTTAGCCTACTAATTCTTAGCTCTTATATTGTACCGATGGTCATTATCACTTCTCTCCTTACTTACTTTCCCTTTCTTTTCTCCTGAATTGATAAAATATTAATTGGACCTAGCATGTCCCATTTCTTAATTATTCATTGCATATTTTCAAAGAATAAGGTCATTCTTATATATAGCCACAATATAATGACCCAATCTAGAAAACTTAATATTGTTATAATTATTATGTAATATAAACTATAATCTAATTCATATTAAATATATTTTTGACATATTTACATTTTGCTGTGAAATATTGATCAGTGAGTAGATACTAATAGGTAAGATACTATTATCAGGACATGCCCATACATAAGCAAGTGAAGATGCCTCTGGGTACATAAATCATGGGATTGACTTTGGCTTGAGGTTCTTTTATTTTTTAATTTTTTATTTTTCCATTCAAAAATTGACCTTTCCTCCCCTTCTCCCATTTCCCTCCTGCTCCCCCACTAACCCTCCTCCTTCCCCCTCCACCCTTAAGAGAGGGCAGGGTACCATGCCCTGTGGGAAGTTCAAGGCCCTCCCCCCTCCATCCCGGCCTAGGAAGGTGTGCATCCAAGTAAACTAGGGTCCCAAAAAGCCAATACATGCAGAAGAGACAGATCCCAATACTACTATCAATGGCTTCTCAGTCTGTCCCCATTGGCAGCCACATTTAGAGAGTCCAGTTTGATCACATGCTCGTTCAGTCCTGGTCCAGCTGGATTTGGTGAGCTCCCATTAGATCAGGCACACTGTCTCAGTGGGTGTACCAATCCCTCACCGTCCTGACTTTGCTCATCTTCTTTCTCCTTCTGCCTTTAACTGGACCTTGGGAGCTCAGTCCATTGCTCTGATGAGGCTGTGGGTCTCTGTCTCTATCTCCATCAATCCGGCAAAATTTCCCTCTGAATCGATCTCCTCAGCACAGGAACAGGGACTTCTGGTGGGCCAAGGACCCTGAAAAGGAAAGGGCAAACGTGGTGGGGGCAGGTTCTTTAGAATAATGAGCACAGGCAGAACTTGATTGATGCAGTTGATGATGGGAACTTAGTTGCTTCCTCTCTGTTGTCAATTCCTACATATGCTGTTAAGAAGCTAAACTGGAAGAGGTGTTGTTAAAGAATTGATGAAGGAGAGGGAAGCATTGAGTAGATATTTATTAGGACACGATGATGGTGGATTAGGAAAATATGTTCTGATTGGGAGTTGCATGAAAGGAGCTACTTAAGGTTCATGATCTCAAAGTATACTAAGAACGCCTACTGTTGGGTAACACCATTCTTGGGGAGATGTGAGCAAACCTCAACCTCCAGTAATCCTAGACAGGAAACAGATGACTATAGGACCCAGCCATGACAAGGTCTATAGAGGCCTGAGTCTCAGTAGTTCTCCCTAAGGCAATGCCTGGTTCCAAGAAAGACCACAAACTGAGACTACCCAAGCACCACCCAAGAACAGACCATCCAAAGGTAATTCCTAGCATTCAACCATTATAGATAAAATCACCTGCCAGCACACACCCATCACTTTTCATGAAGACACTCCTAGACAAATGTCAGTCAATCAGGGGTCCTGAACCTTAGAAATCCCTCACCCCTACCTTTGCTACTATAACACCCCATCCTTAACTGAGCTCGGGGCTCTCCAATCTCTCCAATATATTTGACACTCAGAGAGACTGAGTTTGTGTAAGAATTTATCTTGTGTAAGAATAAAGGCTCTTTGCTTTTACGTACAGGACTTAGTCTCTAGTTGGTTTTGGGGGGACTCCATGATTGGGGCATAACAATGACATACCAAAGTAAGTGTAGCACTAAGATCCAACTGGGTGTGTCAGCAGATTTATTGGGTTTTCTTATAGGAATATAGGTAATGTGGGGTTCCCCTCTGTATTCTGTGAATACCATTGGTGAATAAAGAAACTGGCTTGGCCTGATAGGGTAGAACAGAGCTAGACAGGAAAAACTAAACTGAATGCTGGGAGAAAGAAGGGCGGAGGTGGAGAGAAGCCATGTAGCCCACCAGAGATAGATGCTGGAACTTTTCTTGGTAAGCCACAGACTCGTGGCAATACACAGAGTAATAGAAATGGGTTAAATTCAGATGTAAGAGTTAGCCAATAAGAAGCTAGAGCTAATGGTCCAAGCAGTGATTTAATTAATAATGTGTCTGTGTGGTTATTTCAGGGCTAAGTGGCTGGGAGCTAACTAGTGGCCTCCTTCCAACATATAGATAAAGAGTCCTTTACAGAAGCAGAAAGAACTCAAAGACTGGTGTCACTAAAAGCCTGTTGCACCAAAGCTGGAAACCCAGAAAGCACTATGCAACTTGCTGGAGTCACCACAGGCTAGAGACTATCTCTTTAAGACAGCTTAGGTAGCCTGAGATACTTCCAGGTAGCTCTGCTGATATCTGCTGGTCTGGTTTGTTTCTTCTAAGCCGCTCAGTTTGTCTGAATGTGTCTTTCAGCAGGCCTTGCTGCTTCTATATTCTTGGAGAGGCAGAGACCTACTGACTCTGACTCCTTTCATGGAATTCCTGAAGCCTTTGAGAAGTTTCTTTCCTGAGCTTATTGAGTTTCCCGGGAGGATGGAAGGTTTTATCTCCCTTAAAGACAACCTGTGACTTATGAGCTTCCTTGAAGGATGAAAGGTTTTATCTTAGAGAAAAGAATACAATTGTACGATATCTACCTATTTTACTTTTTGCTACATTTGACTTTATGAGTGAAGGTTCAGAACAAGAGAACATTTGTGTTTAACCAGGGATTATGCTTGAGATGACTGTATAATGAAATCGCTTACCACATCCTCTGGGGAGAAGAGAGAAAACCAGTGTGGTGAAAGTAGGAACTGGCCAGAGATGGATGTTCCTGACACAACCAGTGTCCTGGGAAAGCTTTGGGGAGGGCCATGTCCTACACAGGAGTGCTGCATCTGAGCAGTGTGAGCTTTGTTAACCCTTTTCATCTGTATCTAGCAATGGTCCAATTGCTAGAAGTGAAGTACCTGAAAGAGAAACTCCGAGTTCTAACTCACAACATTGTACTGTAAGAGCTTAGCAGACATCACAAGTAAGATGTTTTGATGATGGACCACAAGTGCCAGAAAGCCAAGAGTATTAGGACTTTAGATGTTGGAGAAGATGGAGATATGATGTAAACAGAGTGTTAGAGGAGACAATTAATTTTGCTTAGAGTCTAGTCCTTGATAGTTTTCAAAATGCCCCCAGCAATTCTCATATGCTTGTGGGGCTGGAGATTATTGTATAAATGCTTTGCTTATCATCAGTTACTGAGATGATCCTTATAAATGCCTCTGATCCCCGTATAACTTTGTAGTAGGTGACATGTGTATAATGTTTCATGTTAGAGAGTGAATAACTGACCCACATACTCACAAAATTCACTTTGCCCAATACTGTCACAGTCGCTAGTTTTAAGTTAACATAGATAGTTGTCACCTAATAACTAATGGGTTCCATGTTCCTTTGCTACAGTATCCAAGGAAATATAATTCTAACTAACTTTGGAGTCTTTTCATTGAGTGTGGCACCGCATACCTGTTAGGCCAGCGCTTAAAAGTCCAGAACAAAAGGTCTCCAAGTTCAAGGTAAGTCTGAATATTGTAGCAAAACTAGTTAAAATAAAACAAAACAAAGGTAGCCAAAGCAAAAACAGGTGTGCTGCATAAACTTTAAGCAGCTTTATTTTTGAAGTATAAAATTTGTATACTTTTACAAAAGTATTTTATTGTTTCATGACTTTATTGCTTCTTGGAGACTCATAAGGAATCAGATAAGTGTCTTAATATTTGTTGATATTTAAAGCTAAATTCCTCTTAAATTCTCTTCCATAATGATTACCTTTCTGTGCTCTGTTGTTGTCACTATTTATGGCTTGCAGTGTCTTTATGAAACTAAGCATTCTAAACTAAATCTTGTGTTTTACATCTTACCATCTGCAGCCTTCTCTCTGGCACTAAAGTATTTTTCTAAGTTGCCAGCAGAGAGGTTTTTTGTTGTTGTTGTTGTTGTTAAACAACTTTGTTTGGAATTTAAAAATTAAATTTTATTATGAGCTTTATTGATTTTGATAAACTAACAATTATTTTCCCACCAGGGCAGACCTCTTTTCAGTTTCCTCTGATGGTCCAAACAAATGAAGCAAGCAAAAGCAAGAATGTTGGCTGTAATTTAAAATTTTAGTTTGCAATTATCTGCATGCTTTATTGGGAACTTCTCTCCATTCTGTGGCAGTGACTTCCCCAATTATCATGAGCCTGAGCATCATCTGTCAGAAGCAAACAGATGGAAGACGTTTCACTCATGGCTCACAGCTTTCTGTTTATTATTATACTAAGCACAGAATGCAAGAAAGCTAAATGTAGCAACATCATGAAAACATTATCCTCTGTAAATACAATGATCTGGATTTGTTCCTATTCAGAGGACATGCAGGAAATGCTTGAGGATATTGTACCCTGATTTCTTTCAGTCTGCAAGAGCTGGACCCCTCCCCCACTTACAGATTGATACAAGTAGTCAAATAACTCCCAAATCTTCAGGAAATGAAAGGCTAGATCACTAATCACCGCATGCACACTTCACTTTAATATTTCATTCAGCTTTGAGAGAAGATTATAATGGAAGATATTATGAAAGGGCACCACTACAATTGTACTCAGTGGGCCATGTGTAATATTTGAAAGTACATCATCTCTGTGGGTACTTTGCAACTTGCAGTTGTTAGATGAAGAATAAATGTTAAACTAGATTCTTTTGGCCATCCAATCAAATACATTTATTATGTGCCCTCTGTGTGCAAAGAACTGTATTAAGCACATAGTTTGGTCCCTGCCATTATTCTTAAACTATGCTCCTGGTGTGTGTTAAGCAGGACTGAATGGGACTTCCTAATAAAATAAAATAAAAGCATTTTTCACCAGTTTCTAGGAGATAGTTCAGTGCTCAGAATTGTATGTTTTATTTTTTCCTGCTCATTTTTCTTACATGTTTGGTGCCTGTTACTGGTTGTTAATATTTGTAATTTATAAAAGAAGCTAGAAAATTATTTAAGCAGCTGGATAAAATTTATAATTTATTTGGTTTTAATACATTTTAATTTTATGTTGTACTATCATCTAGAAAATGTGAATACCAATGTAACTTGAATAAAGATACCCTGGAAATGACTGTGTAATTTCTTCAAGCTGCTAAAAGTTGTCAGTATAAACAGTTGCCTAAGATACAAATATCTAAAATATATCTCATATATATTAATAGAATTAGTGCACTCAAAGGAGTTAAAACATGGAAAACATCAGGAAGCTTGATGTATTTCTTTTTACTTATGTTCTTCATTTTCTATATGTTGGAGGTAAATTGCTTTTTTATTCTTTAATACCAATCATTTTCTATAACTCCTTCAGATCATTTGTAGACATAGTCTAGAGCATGCAATAAACTTGCTTTGACTTTATCAGAGAGCATTGGCTCAGTATTTCAAAGTGTTGTAAACACTGATCACTTCATGTCAGATGCTGTATTATCCACTCGTTGCCTCTTTCACACCTTACAGTCTGCATTGGAAAACGCTCTTTATTACCTCCTTTTTCAGAGGGGGAAATTGAGACACAGAGATGAAGCAAACTCAATTCTGTTTACATGGCCAAGTAATGATAGCCAGGGATTTAAAACTAGGCAGTTTGGCTATAGAATGTGGTTTCTTGGCCATTAGGCCATACTAATATAATTATGACTATTACAATTATTTTATAATTATTGGCTCAAGAGTGTTACATTGTTTAGTTTACTTTTCGTTGAAACTATTACCTTAGCCTAAACTGGTAAAAAACGATAGAAAACAATTTACTGTTTCACATAATTAAAGGAATGAGAGTAGCAGTTGTTCAGGAAAGGGTTGATTTATGGGTTCAGTGATGTCAAAGAACCCAGTTCCCTTTATTCTCTGTCTTCTCTTTCCCAAGATTGATGTCAGTGGTGACAGTGGGAAACTCCCTTATTCATACTCAGCAAAGAAACGAGACCGGAGGCTCACTGCTCCTTACAGAAATCTCCAGAACCACTATGAATGATCCAGCTTAAGAGCTGACTGCCCAGGGATCAATAATTATGGTCAGAAGTGAATTCTTTGGTATTACTGCAGTTCAGGGAAATATCCTGTTGGATAATGCTGGATCACACACACTTCCCTGAACCCACAGAGTCATTTTTAGAACTGCAATAAAAGAGGAGATGGCTATTTCATAGGAAACATACCCAGTAAACAGAATATGAAACTTATATATTCAAATGTTTATATTGAGTAGAATTACTAGGTTACTACATATATGTATATGCAACTTTATATATTACATCTCTATCAGTCATCTTTCTAGTTGGTACATTTCCCTTTAGAATTATTTATTTAATGGTCAGAAGACATCAGACAAAAATTATTTTATTGTTCAAGGGAATTAAAGTCAGGGGTGTCCATACTAAACTCAACTTGTCAGGCCATTGTAAAAGTAGTGTTGATAATTGAAAAAAGTAAATTTATTCATGGAATTTGATAATGCAGATGATTGGAGCACCTAATAAAATAGAAAAAATAACATTTCTCATAAAGTGATTGTTTTTCAAATATCACAAACTAACATTATCTATTGTTGCTATATGAATGACAAATTTTCCTTACTATCATTTTTTTTGCATTTCCCCCCATCTCTTTCATATTTTTTAAGGAAATACATAATTCGCAGAGACATAGAGCTCACAAAGACTATAGTCTGAGAAACTGAAATGGCAAGATTATAATGGCAACTTGTGAAATAGAGGAATGAAATTTTTGCTCAAAGGAGATATACATGTTCCATGTTCCATGCTTAAATATCCACACCATAAAAAAATCCCACCTCTGGATTCTCATGTAAAAGCTGCACCATTTACCAAGTATAATAGCAACATACAGGTCGAAGAAGAGAGAATAAAAAAGTGAATTCTTTGGTATTGCTGCAGTTTAGGGCATCCTAAACTGAAATCCTTGCTCACCATATTAATGCTAGGATATTCAGCACAGTCTTGTTGAACTCAGAAATCCTAAAAGAGAAAATGATCCTCCTACATTTATGTGGAAATACTATTTTTTCTTACGACTTGTGTTTCTGTATCAAATTGGTTGTGGTGATCTACCTGAATGAAATGTAGCATTTTATAGACTTATACAACATGCAATAAAAGTACTTGTGAGCAATTGAATTTTGTTTTATCTTTTCTCACAAGTCCTCAAAACAGAAAGGTATAATGCACACATGAAGTCAGGAATTTTCATGATGTATATAAACATCATGTATGATAAAACTGTTGAAGACAAAAAGAAAACCATTTCAAGTAGATATTTGTACATCTATATGTTAAAAATAAGCTTGAAATTTAGGCTTGTTTTCTCTTTTAGATTTACATAATAACTGCAAAAGTAGTCAAGTTTCTATACATTTTGTACCTAGTTTTATTTACTGATGAGATTTTATATTAGTATGATATATTTGTTAAACTTAATAAACTAACATTGCTTTATACAGCTGTCCTTTGGATTCTTGCATAAAATTTTATTATCATAACTACCATATATACAGAATTAGCTTGAAACAGTGTGGAGAATTCTCATGTACCCCTTGGTGAGTTTTCCTTATTATTGACGCCTTACATTAGCATGGTACATTTGTCAGAATTAATGAAGCATCGCAGATGCAGTGCCACCAAGTACAGTCCACATTTCACTCAACTTTCTTCCATTTTTCTCTAATGTCCTGGTCCTATTTCAGGGACCCTCCCAGGATATTATATGTGTTCGGGCACCTTGTGTCCTCCACATCTACCTGACTGTGAGTTTCTTAGACTATTCTGGGTATTAACGACCCTGATCATTTGGGTGACTATTGGTCAGGTGTTTTACAAGAAGTTGTTATGCATTTGAGATTACTATTCAATTTATGAATTATCATATGAATTATAATATCAAATCACTTGCTCTGGTTTTCAGTGTTGTGAATAGAACCCCATACCTTAAACTGGGTGATAATTGTATAACTGAGCTTTACTCAGCCACCGCTTTTATGAGAAACAGAATTTCCTGCAGCTATGGATGGATTCATATTCTCGATACTCCTGTCTATGCCCCTAAATACTAGCTAAGGTTATAGGCATGAATGACCAAAACTGGCGATTACTTAATTTTGACTAAACTACTTCTGGTTGAGTCAGGTAATATTGCAAACTGCCTGACAAACTTTAGGCACATTACCTCCACTAAAACCGACTGTTCCTGATCCTAAGGCAGACAGCAGTTTTATCGACCTTAAGAGAGGTTATAAAAATTGAATGAGTGTGATGGCTATTCTTGGTTGTCAACTTGACTATATCTGGAATGAACCTTAATACAAATATGGAGGCCACACTTGTGATCTGGATCTTGAGGCAAGGAGACAATATGCCTTTGATCCAAATATTAAAGCTGAATGACACAAGTCTTTCATCAAGACCTTGAGACTGGAAGACACACTTTTAATCTAGGCCACACCTTCTTCTGGAAGCCTTTATAAAGACAACGGAACAAGAAAGGGCTCTTCCCTTGCTTGCCTTCACCTTGTCAGTGTATCCAGAAGATTAGCTAGGACACCCAGTTTCAGCGGACAGAGCAGCTACTAGATTCTTGGACTTTCCATTCACAACTAGCCATTGTTGTACTGCAGCCTGTAAGCCATTCCAATAAATTCACATATATGAATATAGGCATATAAATATATGTATATACATAAATACATGCATGCACATATACACAGAGATAGATAGATACATAGATACATAGATGATAGGTAGATAGAGATTCATTCCATAAGTTTTGTGACTTTAGAGAACTTTAATACAGTGACTCAGTACATGGTCATAATATACTGTTGCTTATTCTATTTATTCATATGCTTTGACTAAGAATACAATTATCTCTTTGACCTCTAAGGACCCAAACCTACCTACCACTGTCAATGAAACTCTTTTTGTACTGTTTTGCTGAATGCTGTCAATCCTGTGGCATATTTCTCTTCGCTTTCCCTCACAGTCTACTATACCTATCATCATTTCCTTAGTACTGTATTTCTTTCTTAAATTGCAGTCCTTTGTGTTTGAATTTAATGTTTATTTCATTTTTTTAACTTTCCTTCACACTTTTTCTAAGGTAACCTTCCAAATAGATCAACATGGATTTTCTCGAATTAATCAAGGTTTTTGCATTTGATGTTGGAATCAAGTTTATAGCTGTACATATCCTAGTTTTCCCCCCAAACTCTCTTTCTTGATATTTTATTCCTAACCTATATTCTTTAGCAATCTTCTTCAATTCCTCATATGTGATGGCTTCTCCACCCAAGCTGCAAAAGTGAGTATATAGTCATGTATAAAAAGCCACTTCTAAAAGAGTTTCAAGACAGATCTGGCAACTTCTGAGTTCCTACTGCAAACTTCACACCTTAATCTTCTAACACACTAGCCCTCTTTTACATTAGCTTATATATGCATCCTTTCCACGAATGGATATAATGATCCACTCATTGTAGTGTTGAAGGAATTTTCCTGTCCCGACTGCCCACTCCCAAATAACCACTCAGAATGTTGATATTAATTATAAATCCTTGGTCAAAAGCTCAAGCTTGTTCCTAGCTAATGCTTACATTTTAAATTACCCCATATTTCTTATCTATGCTTTGCCACCTGGCTTGGTACCTTTTCTCAGTAAAGGTTGACTATCTTGCTTCTCTCTGTGTCTGCTAGTGACTCCCAGCTCCTTCCTTCTTCCTCCCAGCATTCTGTTTCCTTCTTCCTCCCAGAATTCTGTTTGGCCTAACCTTATTCTGTTCAGTTCTGGGCCAGCCAGCTTGTTTATTAAATAAATCATAGCTACATATATTCACACAGTCTAAAGGAGTATTCCGCACTTCAACACTCTTTTTTTAAAATTTATTTATTATGTATATATATATATAGTGTTCTGCCTGCACTCTAGAAGGGTGCACCAGATCTCATTACAGGTGGTGGTGAGCCACCATGTGGTTGCTGGGAATTGAACTCAGGACCTCTGGAAGAGCAACCAGTGCTCTTAACCGCTGAGCCATCTCTCCAGCCCTATTCCGCACTTCAAAGTATTGGTCTAGCATTTATGTTTTCATTTATTCTTAGATCCTAGGTAGTTGATAAAAACCTATATGGATTGATTAGTATTCAATAATCAAATAGTAATTCTTATTTCCTCCCAATTATTTTCATTTGTGTAATTATGTGAGCTCTTATTTATTATCAAAACTCAAAGTTTTGCAGGGGAGAAGTGTGTTGTGGCAGATCTAGAACAATTTTAACTATTTATGTGTTAGATAATTTATGTTGGTAAAGTCTGACACTGCTGACAGTACCAGTTCTTTGAAATTCAGTATATGTGTGTATGCATGTTTTTATTATCCCGAACTGTTTTTCTTTTTTATTTTCTATTTTTCAGCAAGGTTCTCTTCATTGTCACATCTCAGTAATAGGTTCTGGAAAGAAAGTGGTGTGGCTATTTTCTCTATGGAGATCTCAAAATTAAGATTAAATTTTGTGGAGGAATCCAGCAACGATGCCCTGTGCCTTCCTAATTCAGTCTGCCACCAGGTACACTGCAATACAATTTCTCATTTATTAAGAAATAAGATGAAGATAGCAAAGCATTTAATTTTAATTGCCTCTGATGTTCACCATATTGTCATTTTCACTGGCTTTCTGTGATTGCCCAGCTAGAATTTCTCTTTCATGCAAACCACAGAGCTAAATTGAATTACAGAAAAGAAGCTACATACTGACTCCCAGCAGTATGTTTTGACAAAACATTTTGTCTCCGTAAATGATTTCAGATGCTACAGTCAGAAAGCCTTGACTGTAAGTAATGGGTTCATAAAACCTATCTTTAAAAATTTACCTGACAGTAGCACTGTGCAAATATCTGCACTTCTAGTTCACCTTCTCCACTTGTTTACATCAGGGTTTTAATGGAGTGGCTGTCACAGAACAACAGCTAAAGGCCACGGCTTGATAAGTTGCTATAAAAACACAGTGTTTAAAATGAGAATTTCCTTCTTAAATTCAGCCATCATAAAGGTGATGGTGATGGTGTTTAGGAAAAAATACTGAAGAAACAGGTTTTCTTGGAGGACCTCGAGAAAATTCTTAGGGTTAAGTAACCTTCTGAACAGCAATAACTTTCTGATTCTGAGTTTGAGAGTTGCTAATGCAACCCAACAAAAGTATCTCACATATACAAGTAACATGACATAGACTGAGTATGTGGTATTAGGAATTTATGTGTAAGCCATATTTATATATAGACATAATAACAATTATTGAAAAAGAAGGCTATGAATTTGAAAGAGCAAGGAGAAGTATATGGGAGAATTTTGAGAGGGGGGAGAAATGATATTGTGATTATACTCTCAAAAATAAAAGAAATATTTAAAAAATAAAATTCAGTTGTAATTTTGCTAGAGACTTTTAGAAATATATCCCATATGGTAGGTCCTCAGTAGACATCTTCCTTAACTAATGATATCATGTGTTCTGAAAAACTGTAGCCACATTGTCTGAATTCAATGCTACTTTAGTTAATTCTGTCAGTCATGAAATATTTTGTGAAACTGTAAAATTTTATTTTTTACATCTTTACACATTTTCACTATATATATATATATATATATATATATATATATGAATATACATGGTTAGTTTACCTTTTGCTAATTGCTCTCAAACCTCCCTAGGTGCAGACAAGACTATCATAAAATTTACATATTTCTTTGTATGTGTGTTGCAAGGTATTAGGCACTTTAGATGAATTGCTTTATGTCACATGATGCAGAAATTATTTATGAAGAATTTGAACAATTATTTCTCAAAATTGCCTTCTGTCATTTAACTAAAGTGTCACCTTGTTATATGGCTGCAGTAGTATGGACTAATAACCAAATGTTTTGGTGGCTTCTCTGAGTTTCTTTCTTTCTTTCTGTGTGCCATGTTGGAACATTGAGTCTTACCTCTCATTGGGTATCTTTTTTTTCTGTGTCCAATACCTTCTTCTAAAATAAGCACCAAAAGTTCCTCTAATAACACATCTTTAGATCCTGTTTAACAAGGTGAATTCCACACCTGCTTTTGTTTGACTTAACAGATCTGTGAAATGTACAGTGATACTGTTATCATTATCTATTTCTTAAGAACTTAAATTACGCTTCATTTAAAAATATGGCGTACCATATTTACTGTCATGATGACACCGAAAACCCCAGATGCTCAAGCATTTTGTCAAGATTCAATGTTCTGATTCCATTTCACTTTCCACCTTAAAAATGACTGTACTAACTGCTAATCATTTCAATCTGTGTTCTTATTCAATACAACTCCTTTTCCCCTCCTGAAGAAATTTGTTTCTTTGTAAGAACTCCCAGGATGGTGTCAAATGTGACTTGATTGAATCTAATGACATAATCTCGTTTCTTGGCAAACTTCTTCTACACTGCTAGAGAACTTTTCTAGATTAACGTTTTTTGAGATTATTTTATTTCTCTTTTCTTCTGAATAAATTAAATTCTCTGTCTTGTCCTCTCTTGCTCATTTTATTTCATCAGAGTCTATAATTTGAAAATGGGAAGGAAATTAGATTCTGATTTGCAAGGAGATGATGTTTCAGAGATAGTGGTATCCCTTGTGATATTAAGGACTCTACTGAAGAAGAAATGACCATACATTTTTCAACAGTCTATTTTATTCCATCGCCTTATGGACGTGTTCCAAGTCTATATTGCTGTCACAAAACTACTCGCAAAAATGTCTTTGAGTCAGCATGTGTAAGCCCTTGAGTCCCAAGGTTGAAGCAACATAAACGATAGAGCTCAGAAACTACTTCACTACTTGAAGTATACCATTTCTTCAATGCAAGAGAAACTTCAGAAAATATTGAATTCAGTCTTACAAGGATGCTTGTTTGCCCTCTTGCTCAACAAAAAAATTTCACTGCAATTCTTGCCCCTAAGCTCTTTCTTAGAGGGAAAGGGTTGCTGAAGGATACAGCCAATGTGTATCTTAGGTATGATTTATTTGAATAGGGCAGCTAAATTTTGTCTCCAGTATGCATTCCAACCCCTAGGTGAAAGACATACAATACAAAATTTCCCTCAAACTCTCCATGTCTTTTCAAGACTGAGATTTCTTTAGCAGTGTCTCCTGCCTCTCTTTAGTACTGGCCAATTGCTCTTGTAGAAACAAGTCAATCCAGACCATGAAACTGTACATGCGCAAAGACATATCTTAACATGTCTTGGACTTTGAACAAATTACACCATTGCTTTAAACTACAGCATTGCTCTCTGTAAAATGGGAATAATAGCAATATTATTCATTGTAACTGGAGGATGTGCTTTCATTTTCTGGCCACCCAGTCCTGAGTAATCACATAGACAGTTATATTAAATACAAATTGTTTGGCCCATTAGCTCATACTTATTATTAATTAACTCTTCTAGGTTAAATTAACCTATTTTTGTTATTTTATATTTTACAATGAGACTCATGGCTTGTTACCTCACAACTTACTTCTCCAGTGCCTGCTGGTGTCTCCCTGATTGTCTTCTTTCTCTCTTTATCCCTGTTTGTATTTCCTGCCTAGATAAAATATATTCTACCCTGCCACAGTTCAAAGCAGCTTCTTTATTAACAAAGGGTAATAAAACATATTCACAGTATACAGAGGGGAATCCCATATCAGTTCACGGACAAGCGTTAGGAATATTATACTGACTCATAGAATGAATTTCTTTGCAATAAAAATGTCAATAATTGTTAAAAATTAATATTAAATTTATCTAAAATGTGTCCTACTAATATATTTGGTGGAAGTATAGAAAGGTAGGTTAATGTTTCTCAGAAATCTACACACACACACGTAAGATTTTAAGTGTTATGGATATAGTTCACTGGTATAGTACTTGCCTGACATGTTGAAGTCCCTGGTTTTAGTCACAAGTACAGATGTAAATAAATAAATATTAAATAAATCATTAGTTCCTTAGTAAAAGAACTCTATTCTGTCACCAACCACCACTAACAATTAGTTTGTCTATTTTGGAACTTCCTAAGAATGGTGTTTGTGTATGACATATAAGATTAATCAGTACTATTAAGTTTTCACTACATATTATTTCTCATTATAAGAAAAACACTATATGCTATTTGTCGATTGTAAGGGTGATGGATCTTTGAGTTGTTTTATGTCTGGGTTCTTGGTACATAAAGAATCCTGAACATTCTGTGAATTCTTTTGGTGCCCATAGCAAGCCTTTCAGCTGCATATGAACTCAGAAATAGTTTCTGGATTGCACTTTAATAAAGTGCTTTGCACTACTAATAAATGCTTTTCAAAAAGCTAGATATGATGGCGGTGGTGGTATTTGCTTGTAACCCCAGCTACAGAAGAGCATGGGGAAGATAGATCATGTCTCCTTGCTAACCTGAGAAAGAAAATGTCTTTGAAAAACAGACATTGTTAACTTATACGTACACACATGTTATATGTGAACAGTTTGAGTGTGTGTGTGTTGGAATATTATTGAGCAATAAAAATAAAGAAATCTTGCAATTCTTGACAACATAATTAGACACATAATTTATTATGCAAATGAAGCAAACCAGTGATCGAAAGTCAAGTATTCTGTGATCCCACTTATGTTTAGAATTTTTAAAAGAAAACTCATAGAAAGAAAGTAGAGAACTATATTTGCAGGGCTTAGGATGAAGCATACTGGTGGGAGAACACACCAGACAAAAGTGATAGTACTTACTTCTGGTGATCTATGTCCAGCATGGTGGCTGCATTTAAGTCGGTATTGGATATTTCAAATTTCATAAGTAAATTTTAAGTGTCCTAACTATACTGACACACTTTCACTCACATGATGTGAGGTGATGACATTAAGTAACTTAATTTCCACAATCACTATGTCAATTATTGTGGTAATATATTTTATAAAGTCTGTGTGTGTGTGTGTGTGTGTGTGTGTGTGTGTGTGTGAGTGAAATGTTCAACCTGTATGCCTTAAATATCTGAAGATATTTAAAAAAATAAGTTATATATCAATAAAAGAGATTAGAAGTAAAGCTCAGAACAATTTCACCATAATGAAATCAGATGTTGGTAACCTAAGGCAAACTAAGTTTCGAGTCTTCAGTGATGCACTATTTCTGCTTACTTGAATTGTCAGCATAAGTTAATGCATTGAGGCTATGTGACTGAACTGTCCATTTTTTTTTTTCTTTTTGGTGGCCATACAGTAAGGTGTATCTTGGGTTCTGACGGCTACCATTTCCTTTAGAAAATGGTAACCTTCTTCTTATTTAATGTAGTACTGGTGGATTAGCCCTTTGTCACCTCTTTATCTTTTATCATTCAGAGGAGTGGAGCACTATTCCTAGCACATGGCAGGCAGCTCCATGTCCAGAGGCTCCTATGGCCTTCTGGCCTTCACAAGTACCTGTAGGAGAGGAGGCTGCTTGTTTGTTCCCAGCTGCTCTGCCCTGAAATAATCACACAAAAACTATATTAATTAAATCACTACTTGGCCCATTAGCTCTAGCTTCTTATTGGCTAACTCTTACAAATTAATTTAACCAATTTCTACTAATCTGTATATCACCATGTGGCTGTAGCTCACTGGGTAAAGTTTCAGCATGTTTGACTCTGGCAGCAGCTCCATGGCTTCTCTCTGACTCTGCTTTGGCCTGGTTGATAGGGCAGAACTTAGGTAGGCTGGCAAGACAGAACTGAATGCTGGGAGGAAGAAAGGTGTAGTAGGAGAGAGCCACTATGGAGCTGCCAGAGTAAAACATGCTGAATCTTTCGCGGTAAGCCACTGCCACGTGGTGATATACAGATTAATAGAAATGGGTTAAATCAACATGTGAGAGTTAGCCAATAAGAGGCTAGAGCTAATGGGCCAAACAGTAATTTAACTAATACAGTTTTTGTGTGGCTATTTCGGGGTTAAGCAAGCCGGACGGCCAGGATGAACAAGTGGATCCTTTTCCCTACAACAATCTTCAGCCTTCAGGCCCATGGTATCCAGCAGACTTTTTCATTAAGCAGAAAATTTCAAAGACAGTTCCACCTATAATAGCAGTTTGTCAGTCATTTTTTTCTATGTCCTGAAGAATGTCTAGCAGGCTCGTTCATGAAGCAGGAACCCTGAAGAATCATCTCACCTTTAGGCAAGCTCAGCAGTCATTTCTCTGTGGGTCCTGCATGTCCAATTTATCAAGCAGTTCAGCCAAGAACAGTTTCATTGCCAAAAGCTCAACCAACTCCATAAGGAGCCTCTTCAATGCCCATCATCCTCTTGAAGTAGCTTGGTGCTGCCAGAAGCAGATGTGTCTCACTGTCATGAAAAAATCTTAAGTTCTTAAAACATTTAAATGCCATATTTTATATCTTCCTTTAAATGTAAACAAACATTTATAGACAATATTTGGATATATGGGAATAGTTTCCTCCATACTTCTTCCTGCTGTATGGGGGTGCTGTCAATCAGGTCTTTTATGGTGTATCCTGTATGCTAAGATCATCTCAGTCAACAGTTGGGTGAAGTAATTTTGGGGGTGTTTATGGTGACCTTTCAGATGGTCGTGGTTTATCAATCCATATTAGCTTGTAATGAATCCACAGGTTCTCATCCTCTGTGGAATCAAAAGAAGAACCTCTTTTCCAAAGCAGCATGTCCTTAGACCCAAATTCTGAAGTAAAGATACCTTTATGTATACATAATGGTTTAGTTTAGCAGCCCATAAAATGAAATGTCTCTCTGTACTTAGCTCCTTTACAGTCAAAAAATTCAAAGAAATTACAATAATCTACATAATCCAGACACTCTGTGAATTTTCCATCTTTATGTGACTTGTTTTTCTTTACTCCTTTAATCTATGGTTGTCTGTACTCTGTGTGTTTAAAGACTTTGTTTTATTTTTTTAAACAATTTACTTTTTCTCCAACTCTCTATACTTTTTTTCTTTCTCTCCCAAGCCTACATGCATTTATCCAACACTGTGACCAATTTACAGTTCCCTTATGTCTGCATCTGTCCTTATTGAGTTATCTGTAGTTATTGTCTGGAAGAGCTTTTAAAAATGGTAAGCAGCTTGGTTGCAGCTGCTCTGGAAGCTGGCTCTGCCTCTCTCCACTTTTAAAATGGTAAATATACCATTACTGCCAGCTCTGGGGCTGTCAGGTAGGAGCTATGATCAGCACTTTAACTCTGAGATTGAGCGTGCAGCACATACACCCATTTTATCTGAGTAATAGCAGAGCACTGTGCAGCCTGGAAATATCTCTGTGTATGGTGGTGGGAATCCACCATGCTCTCCTGCCCGTGCAAGCCTAGTAGACCTAATCCTGCCACCTGCCCAGTCAGAGAGTGCTGAGCCGCTGAACCGTAGGCATGGTCTCAGATACTTTTCTCCTGACCCCAAGTGGGTATACAAACACCTAGGCCAGCAAATGCCATTCAAATGCTGCATAGCTAGAATTTGTGCTGGCAGCATGGCCCAGGAAGCCACGTTTTTTTTTAAAAAAAAAAAAAGGCACAGCTTTTTTTTCTGCTACCAGTGAATCAGGAAAACCTCCCTTAAGAGAGCTGCAGCACATATTAGGCATGTTCTCCCCATACCTTAGACCCATCCCTTTGTTCCCCCTCTCCTATTGTTCTTGTGGGCTGTTTTTCTTGTATTTCCATGTCAAATAAACATACAAGATTTGATTTATCTACATATAGGATTTTATACATCTAAAAGACACAAATGAAAGAGGTATATGGCATGTGCTTTTCTGAGGCAGTTTGTCTTTATATTAACATGGTCTTCTCCTGTGAGTCTATCTCTTGTTATATTCCTCCCATTCCAAACCAATTTCATTGAGAAAGATACAGTTACACTGGATTAAGGACTACCTTAATGGAGCTCAAAATATTTTTCCAAATAACATCACTGGATAGACACCAAGAGCTACCACTTCATCATCTTTTGGGAGTTCTCAATTCGACTCATAACATTGGTCGTGGTCAAGTAATTTTAAAATATGTGTGTAGACCTCCCTTGTCCCCACCAAACCTTGACCCCTAAACACAGGCTACTAAAAATGGGAAAATGGTACATCGATGTGAAGGAATAACATGGTATTGAGTGCTGATTTAGGGTAGTCCTTTATGACCCTCAGGACCACAGGCAAATAATTTGTATGATTATAATTATACTTCCTTTTACTAGGGAAGCTGACACATATATTTCAAGGTGTTTAGAAAGCCAATAAGGAAACTGAATAATGATTTTAAGAGCATATTTATATCTACTTTTTTCTACACTGTATTGAGTCTTAAAAGCCTAGATAATATTTAACAATTTATTAAAATGCTAAGTATTTTTTTAAAATACTTATTATGATATAAGTATTTTAGTTGAGTAATGTAATATATAAAATTATGTTCCTGAGAGGGAGACATGTAGATGCCAGCTATACCTAGCTGAATGTATTTATTTCCTACTTCTTAATCGAGCTGTTGCATGCAGTCATCAACTTTCTGTCAACTCTGTGCTCACATGCCACTCACTCCTTCCACCCCATCTGGTTGAAATTAAAATATTGACAGAAATAATTTTTTTCCACGGGAAGTGGAAAAGCTAATAAGGGTGTTGGAACTAGATTGGTTTATGCATGCATTGCCTCTGACGGTACTGACAATTTTTAGTTTACTTTCTCAAGTCATGGAGTGATACATGGAGATAAAATAAAAAAGAACTGAGCCAAGTAGAAACTTAAATTCTCCTTAAAAAACAGTCCAAAAAAAATCCACCCAGACTAAAAGAGTCTCCGAGCTCCATTTCCTATACTTTCTGGTGACCCTGACTAGAAGACGGAGCTAAGAGCAGGCTTTCGTTTACCTTCACATTGTGTACTTACAATATAAGAAAATGGAGAGAAAAGCTCAAAACTGACATATCCCAACTGTAAATTTGATTTGATTTTTAAACTGAAAACAACATTATTCAAAAATATTCAGTGTCTATTAGCTCTGACTCTGAAATTCCTTTTTTTTAAATTTTATTAATAATGATAAACAATTAAATTTCCATTCCAATAATGTTTTTTGTCATTGTTTTTGCTTTTTTCTGGTTGTTGTCTCTATAGTCTACAGAGAACACTTTACGTTTCCTCTTATTGGTTCTGTCCAAAATGAATCTTGTTTGTGTTTCTTTTTCTACCTATGTGTGTTGCTTTCTCAATACACACATCTCTAAATTTATCTTTCCCTCAAGACTTCATTATCATATTCATTCCATTATCTCTGAGATTTAGTCACTTTTGCTCTGTAGGTTTTCATAAGTCATCTCCAGTGTTCATGACATCACAGCACAGTAAGTGATTGAGGAGTATTCATGAGTATTCCCAGAACTGGAGAATGTAGAACTTAGAAGGAAGAAGAGTAGTGTCTACGTCTTAATAGTACTTTTCTCATTAGCATTAAGATCATGTAAGTTGCACTGCAGAGATGGCTAAGTGATTCAAACAATTGCTGTTCTTCAAGAGGATTGGAGCTAATTTTATGGCAGCCACACCTGTAACTCCAGCTCTAGGGCATCTGTCATGTATTCTGTGATACTCTTCTGTGTATATTCACACAATATACACTCAATCTTTAAAAGAATCAGTTGGTCCTTAATGAAGTTCAATTGACTTTTGTGGACATGTTGCACAGGGCTAGTCATAGGAGCATCCTCCAGACAGTGCAGCAGAATTCACATAGCCGTCTGCTTTCTACTCTCTCTTAGTCTGTCCTATTCAACTAATCATCACTACTCCCATAACTGCATAGAGTTTTCCTGAATGCATTCCATGCCTTGCTTCGTCCCTTCGTCTTAGATTTGTGTCAATATACAGCACAACTTTGGTTTAGTGAAATAATGTTTCTTCTCTGCCTGAACATTTGAGTACAACAACTTACATGTATAGTTCTTGATTTATTGCCATGTTGATTCTGGTCTCTCTGTCTATGTCTTTGCTTCTATGGATAACTATAAAATACATCTTCACTGAATTTTAAGAGAAAGCCAAAAGAAATACATTTAACCATCCTGTATTAGGTGCAGTTTTTAAGTTATCATATTAATTCAATAGCCAAATGATCATTTGCAGTACTGATAGTTCTGTTAATGATTTAAAGGTGAGAATGAAGAGCTCAAAACCCAGGAAGGACCACAGGAGACATGATGCTTTAATGATTAGATATGCATAGCTCTGTGTGGCAGGATGTTAGTAGCAGCAGGAAGAGCAGTGATAGTAATGGAGTGAAAGAAAATGTTTTCCACAGGAATTTTTTTGAATATGACTTAATTTTTAAAATAATCATGAAATATTTTGTAAAATATATTTTGATGTTGTATTTTCTGTCTCACAACTCCTTCCAAATTCTCTCCTTTCCCTATCACCGCAACTTCATGTTCTTTTTTCTCTCAAAATAATCCGAGAAAAATAATAAAAATTAAAAATCAATACTTTGAAGCAAAGAGAAGTGTAAGAAGCAAGAGTAGTAGAAGAAAAAGGAGGAGGAGGAAGAGGAAGAAGAAAAAAAGAGAAGAGGAGGAAGAAGAAGAAGAAGAAGAAGAAGAAAAAGAAGAAGAAGAAGAAAAAGAAGAAGAAGACAAACTGTCAAAAAATATGCTCAAACAAAGTAAAAGATGGATTTGTTCAGCGGGCTATAGACCAAGAGAAGAGAGGGTATGTTATAAAACACAGAGTTTCACAGAGTCACGGCTTATAAGTAAAATAAATGAAAGTGAGATTACATCAGACACTCATGGTGCTCATCCAGAACAGAGACTTCAGATGGCCCACACTTCCCAGTCCAGGAAAAAGTTCATGTTCTAATTACTTCAGTTCAAATATCACACCATTGGACATGGCATTGTAAAGAATGAGAGGAGATCTAGCAATTGCCTCCACAAGTAGAGGGACAATAATGTACATGTTGTATGCTAGGTCCGCTCTCCTTTTGTTGACAGGAACTTAGCACCATATGGTAGGACGTATGGACTACATGACAAGGTGGACTTGGCATGCATGACAGAGGAATATTCCACTGAAGATTTTTACTCTCTTGGAGAGTTGTTCAAACAATAAGATTATCATCAAGATGTGGCAGAAGTGTGCTTTGCCATACTAGAAAAATGTAAAAACCAAGAAATGAGGTAAATTTACCCAAAGTCATACAACTTGTTAGTACTGGACCCAAGGGTTTTCACCTGCAGAGCAGTACTTCTTCAGGTAGGGCACATGTTGATCTTATCAAATACAAATGGTGCTGACATATGAGAAGAATGCCGGAGAGTCTCGACACATGGTAGAAAAGATAGCGTCTCTGAGAAGTATTGAAGATAATAGATTTCTACCCACTTTTGGTGTTTACCCGGCCTCAGTTTAGGCTTTTCTTCAGTTTGTACTTTTTCTGGATTTCCAATAAGGCAAACACTGAACATCCCAAAAGAATAATCCATTATATATGCCTATCTAGATACCATGTTCAGTGCCCAATGGTGTCCATTCCCTCGAGACCATTTGGCAATCTCTGTGAAATCAGGTTTGAGGCAACATGAAGCAGGAGCATGGGGACAATGAGATTGCCCCGTGAGAGGTTACTGAAGAGACTGAGGTAATACAGCCGTCTGCAACTATGTGGGAAAGGCTCAGGAAAGCCAAGGGAGCATGCGGCATTACAGTGGGTAAAGAAGCAATAGGAGAGAGAGTAGCAATCCAAGTTCTACAGAGAGAAGGAGAAAGAACAGGTACAAAACTCTGGAGGGAATTCTTTTTTTTTCAGTTCTATTTTGTGTAATAATTTCAACGGATTTTTTTAAAAGCATATTAAAACATTGGTCAATGAATAGATAGAATAGTAGAGTCAGTATTCTATCAGTTCTCCATGTTTGATACCATGGTGATGAATGCTAAATTATTGCCAATACATTTTTAAGTGTCCCATCGATAAAGCATCGAAACAGACTCTTTGAATATGACTGACAATGGGAATTCTTAATGATTGAAGAGAGCACTCAGGCAGAAGCCGTGGCTGTTTTGTTGCTGAAGTGTAAGAATGCAGCTGTTGCTAACAGACAGATAGATACTATACATCTCCTATCCAATTCCTTTCTACCTTCAGCTAGCTTACTGCCTCAGTTTTGCAAAACTCCCCAGAAATTGAGAGGAGAAGATCGTGTAAACTAGCCTCCAAAAACACAGGTTGGTTCAGGCAAAGTGAGAAAGGACTATGCAGCAAGAAGAGAATACAAATTCATTTCCCATGCCTGGCGCAGATCGCTCAGGTTCTCCCACACACACTCTTGGAAGCAGAACTCTTCAAACTGCTCTGATTTCAAAAAGTTTACCCAACACTACGGGGGGAATTATGTAAATATGAATAGTTTGGCTGAGCAATGAGTAAGGAGAGAAAGAAACATGACCTCCATCTGCAATCAGGGGTGGGAATGGAAATGATTTCCTTTGGGAGCTCAGTTGGGCTTACTATTAAATCATTTGTATACTGTTAAATGAGTTGCGTGCTGATGGGGCAAAGAGGTCTTGGAACTGTGTTTGCTGGCTTTGTCCCTACCTCCATCACTGTCTACCAGCACCTGAAAGGTTGAAGAGCCCGCAAAGAAGGCTCAGATTCAAGGCGATAGAACCAGGTGTAGGGAGGGGAAATCAGAACAAAGATACTGGAAGCTAAAAAAAACATGAAAGTGTTCATGGCAGAAGAAGTTAATCTTTTATTAAAATATTCTAAAGGAATAAAATATGGGGAGAGCTCTTCCTTTGCATATTTAATATCAGTGTGAACAGCCCTCTAAAAAACTTGCCATTGAATATGATTTTGTGGAGAAAAATACTGTATAGTTTGTTCCATATTTGCATATGAAACAAGCATACTTAGCAAGATTAACAAGCGTTATTAGGACTTACATTTAGGGTCTGACTAATTGATATTTACTTTTACTCTCTGAAATACTGTTTTTGATACTAAACATTTTAACTCTCTGAAGATGAAAATTCTTTATTTCCCTTTAGGTAAAATGCTGAATATGTAATTTTCTGAAAAACCTAACTTAATAAACATTTTATGAAAAGGGGTTCTAGTGTGAGGCTTGCTTGGAATGAATAAACCTAGAGTGTATATAAGGTTTCCTATTAAAATTTTAATGACTGTAATCATATATTGGACATTTTAAAATAAATATTTTTTCCAGGTTTAGGATTTTCCTGACTGATCTGATATAGTCATGTATGCAAATGACAGTCATGTGTGCAAATGTATGTACTGCTTTTCATCAGCTTTTTTACAATGCCCAGTGTCATCTCTTGACCATAAATTATAATATAAAATTTGATTATGCAACGTTGTGGTAGCTTTAATAAGTAATACTACTGTCCCATGTTATCCTAAGCACTTTTATGTGTTAGTCCACTTAAATATCTTCAAAAATGTTGTGAGATTCCTCTTTGTAGATGAGGAAACTGAGCTCTAAGGGGCTGAAAAGCCTGCTGAGGAAGTGGAGGAGTGTGAATTCAGATCTGCAACAGTGAATCAGTTGTTTGTTTGAATGCCTCTTTAAGCATGGTGGGTATGGCCTCTTTAAGCCTGAAAAGACATCCTGGAAACCAGCTGGTGGATTGTCCACTAAGACCTTTGGTGTATAGGAACTACCATGATAAAAACCGATGTTTAAGTTTACGGCGTCTTTTTGTAAGAGGGACTCAGAAAATCATGGTTGGAGAGTTTAGCTTTACTTAATACTTACCCAACTTCTAAGTCTCCTATCATTATAAGGTAAATAATCATTATTATTCTAAAGCAGTTTTCAAATTCTCTTTAAAAGTGGTTATTCAGATCATAGTTTCTGTGGACACTAAATCTGTGAATGTGCTAAGAAATTTCAAGCTGTTCTGGTGAGACAAAGTAAGTTCTTGGGGAAATGTGGTTGGAAGGACTGGAAAGAACAGTCTCCACCCCTCTTGTCTCCTCCCTCCCTTCCTTGCTCCTTCTACCTTCTCCTCAGGATCCCTCTTCCCTCCATACTTCCTTCTCTACTGCCTTCCCCTCTCCCTCCTTCCTTCTCTTCCTCTTCCCTTCCCCTTTTCCTTCTTCTCTGCTTTCCCTCCTCTCCCTTCCCTCCTTTCTTCTTCTCCATTTTCATCACTTTCTCCCACCTCCTCCCCATCTCTGAATTAGAATCTCAGTATAAATTCCAGTGTGCTCTAAAAGTTGAGATCCTCTTGCCTTAGCTACTCGATGCTAACTAAGATAACTGACATGATCTACTACATATAACCATCTCTTTGCAGACTTATTTTCCATATTGCAACTGTCTGACAGGAACCTTATAAATCAGAGTGGATTACTTGGTGTAATCAGCTACCTTACACGTCAAAAGCTTTTCATCTTTCCTTTCTCATCTTACCGTGCAGTGTAGGTTACAGAAATTCTTAGCTTCATCAAGTTATTTAGAGAACCAAGATGAATAGAAGCCCTATCATTTTCAAGGAATTAAATTGATATTTAACCAGCATATCAGAAAGAAGCATAAAGCCTATCTGTTCTTCTTAACTGCTTTACCTGTGAAGTAATAAATCAATTCAGCTTATATTTCATACATCATAAAGAGTCAAAAGGACCTCTGCTGACTCACAGGGCCAGGATGCCATGGCTTTCTGAAGCACAGAAAGAAGAAGTGTCTAGATGAACATCTCTGCCACCGGGATGACCTTAGGAATCAATGTTTCTTTTAAGTTGGATCTCTCCCTAGGCATCCCCATGCAAAGGTGAGCCAAACACTGTTGCTTCTTTCAGTGAGATTTTGGTCTAGAAATGAAATTTAGTTGAAGACCTAAGTATGAACAATGGTAATAGCTTTTTACCAGTAGGCTTCTGTTAATGTCACAGTAACTAACTTTGTTAAGCAGTGAGATTCTTAGAATTACTCACTGTATTTCATGAACGGAAGAGGGAGCAGGAGTGTGGGGAGGTACAATTACTGAGACACGGATCCAGGACTTGAGCACAGGCTGCCTCACGTCAGACTTTATGCCTTTTGCAGTACTTTCCAAAGGATTTCAGTCATGCCACATGGATGGCACCCAGGGCATGATGAACAGTCATAGACTTGTGGTCATCACTAGAGAGTATGGCTTGACTGCTCCATGAATGGCAGGTGTTTTTATTATATTAGTAAGTTCCAGCAAAGGATAACAGCTCAAAACTGATGTTAAAAGAGATGAGCTATTTAACAGGGATGGGCATGGGTGAACTATTTTCACAGACAAGAGGAGGGCTTTTCATGAAAATATGGAAGCAAAGGTTGAACAGAAGGAAAGCCAGGAGTCCAAGCAGAGGTCATGTGACTGAAGGGCACTAGTAGGAGACTTTTGGCTAGAGGATTGCTCCCTTTTCCCTTCTGACGGCTAGAGAATTGTTCCCCTTTCCCTTCTGATAGGCCTCTGCACATCCTTTAGCTTCAACTTCAGCCACTATGTTCTTTCATTTACTTTCCTCAAAAAATCTAAAGCTGAAGCAGCTTCAGAAAAGTCCAGAAATAGCTTCAAATTCTAAAAAGAATCAGTCGATCTGGAGTCTTCTGCCCCTCATGCCCACCCTTTTTGGTCCAAGCCTTATCTTTTAGGAGAATAAGCATGGAACATGTGATTTCTATAGTCCGTACTAATGTTATGGTTCTTCAGAATGTCTAGAGCTCTGAAGATCTTTATATTTAATGTTTTTTCCCCCAGTGTTTCACTCGCTATTTTATTTTTGGGCAACCTCATGCTGTGTGCCAGATTAGTTTCGAGATATAAATGTTTATGTTTCATTCTCTATATGTAGGTGTTATCTCTCTGTCTGAGTTTCAATATTTTGATATAAACCAATCCTGTTACACCACTAACCTTTCTCTTTACACATTTCGTTGACTTTCTGTTTTGCTAACTGGGAGAGTTCTTATTTTTCACAGTCATAATTTGGCAATGGGACCATGGAAAATTTTAGGGTGTGAAGACCTCCATAGGAAACTTGAGTGGGAGTGTGTTTTCCTGAAGTTAATAGAAGCAGTTTAAAAACCAGACTGACAACAATGTTAAGAAATGGTACACTTTATTGATGAAAGTTTCCGTGGTAATTTTAGCGGGAGATGAAAATTAGAAATATAATGATTTAGACCCTGACTGTAAAAAGCAAATGCTGTTTCATCCAATTTCTGTATTTAAGGAGCACAACTATTTCATCTATTAAATTAAACTGGAACATGCAACCATCAACTACACACACGAAAGGAAGTCTATGAAACCTCAGTCATTTTGATCTCAGCATGGCAATACCCCCCGTGTACTTTTATAATTCTCAATTAAAATGAGTAATTTAGTGAAAGAACAAGTCCCATGAGGGACAATGTTAAGAAGGAATTGTAACGTTATTGAAACGTTTTTGTGTGGTAATCATTGCTGATGTTTCAAGTACACCTGTGATCATCATACTGACTTTGAATTCTGGAGCAGAATTTCAAAAGACAAATTATTGCATTGCCAATTGCATTTTTCTCTTAATTTTTTTATTTACATTATTATTAGAAATAAATGCAATGCCAGAACTATTGGTGATATGAGGTTTTATATTTTAATCCCATGCATCCTGTTTGAATTCCTACTATTTTTCTATCACTTCTTTATGGTTTGCCACAAATGTCTTGTTTATTCATCAGAAAAATTCTGAATAATTTAAATATATAAGGTAACATGGTTAAAGTCATAAAGGTTGTGAACTGAATTTTAAAAAGGTTATTTTCTCTATGACTCGATATATATTTTTATGTTTCACTGTCACAACGCTGAATACATTTAAGTTCAGGGGCTTCAGTAAAAGTTAAATAAGAGATTTAGTGCAGCTATAAGTATGTAGAACAGTGGGATTGGCCTGCTTTTTCCTTTGGGAGCACGGAAGCAAACCAGGAAGGGACGTTTCTCACCATCCTGTCCTGTGGGTCGGCATCTCTTGCTTACAGATGTATTGAACCTGAGTCAGTGACTCAGTTAAAATTTCAAAATGCTTCTTAGAAGGTCTCCTGGTCATTAATACTCTGTTCTGAGTTGGTTCTTCAGACCTTGTCTTCAAATAGAGTTATGTCGCTAAGCTTTAACCTGGGGTATTTAAAAAGTAAATGCAGTAAAGCAACAAACAAAAAACCGACGGAGTAACAAATCCAGTCAAGGCCACAAGGAGGTAGAGAGAGTCAGGCTGCGTTTCTGCATGTTCATTGCCTGTACCTTTCTGTGAACTAGCTAAAGGTTGTCTTCCCAAGGCACTCATTCTTGGAGTTTAAATTATGAAAGGATATTTTCTTTTTGCCTCTAGTTAGAGCCCAGTGGTTGCTGAATGGAGTGTGAGCTAGATTTTTTTTTTCTGTATATATTTCCTCTGGGTGGATTACTCTTCTACTTATTCTTAGACCCTGGTTTTCTGGGATCAGTGAGCTACATGAATTTAAGAAAGAAGAAGTGCGCCTGTAGAGAGGAGCAGTTTGTTTCAGGTTGGTATTTCTCTTCAGAAGTTACAATGAGCAAGAAGTCCTGGCAACCTCACACTCTAGGAGGCTCACTGAGCCTTTTCTCCAGGTGATGGGAACAGTCTAATAGGAATAAAAGATTTGGTACAGACAGAATGTCAGTGACTTAATGATGTTATGAGGAAGATGTCAGCTATTACATGAAGCCTAGGAAAGATCTAGGTAAATAACTGAAGAGTTATTCATAAGAGAAATCAATGATTGTGGGATTTTAATTGTTCAACATGGAACATGAAAGCTGATAGTTCTTATACTGTATTGGGACAAAACATCATAAGGTCACAATAAATAACTTCAAGTTTAACATTTGGTACTAGGCTGGATCATTCTTTAACTTGTTAATAATATGTTATACTTACGTATTCTTATTACTTTATTACTAAATCAATTTAGAGTTCCCAAGATGGCATAAGCCTTATTTCAGATATACACTGACTAGATTTGTAACTGTCATTGTCTGTTTCCTGAGTTAGTAAATACCAGGAACAGTCAAGATAATCAGCTGTAATTAGGACCAAGATAGAAATTGTGAAGCAAACAACACAGATGCTGCAGAGATTGAATCAATGGCACTCTATTTTTTTTAAAATCTGGATTCATATTTCTTGGAACTTGTTCTCCAAATATTCCACCTAATCTTTGTGGTGACCAGTTAGTTCATGAAAACTTCATGCTATTTACAACACGGAGGGAAATAACTAGAGCCCTAGTCTTTCAGTTATTGGCTTTAAACTATTTTGCATTTAAGAGACTTTTCCATGACACTCTCCTTCAAAGCTCAGAAATGACACAATTAAGCTCTTGGTTTGCATACAACTTCATTTCAAGAAATTAATTTCGGTCACAAATCAAATAAATATCAAAGACAGCTGCATGGAGTTTTCAATCATTGGCTGGGTGGTTATGTATTGAAATATGTGAGCTGAGACTTAAGGAAAGAATAGATTATATTGGCTAGGACAAAGAATAAGAACATTAAAATTTTTCCATTCATTATCCTCTGGCATCAATACTGTATGCAGATGAAAAGGCCAAAATAAGCATGAATTTTGTTTTAATTAACTCTGTAACATTTGTCTACCATTTAGGTGACCCCTCCCACCTTCATCTGCTATTTTGTTCCTTTTAGGGCCATAAATATTATTAATCCACAGATATTCCTCTCTGCCCCCTTTAGTTAATTAAAGATACTCTAGAATTTATCTTTTGTTACCACCAGGAGGGCACAAAAAGTGAAATATTATAATGCTAGATAGTTCATTCATTAGCATAAAATAATCAATGGGATTGTATACCTGATTTTCAATTGCACCTGCTTACCTTTCTCCTTGAGGATCAATATAGCCAACCAGAGAAAGTGTAGAGAGAAAGAAGGGATAATGGAAGAGTATAAAACTAGGGAGTTAGGCTGCAGTGAATACAAAGATTAGCATTTTCAGAGACAGTTTAACTAGGCTCCAACACTGAAATAAACTATAATAATTCCTGCCTGAATATCACAAAGTGTTTCAATCTGTGTTGCTCAGTAGGGAGAGGGGGGGCAGGAGGGCAGCTGTCAAAAAAGGGGAAAAGAGCAGGAAAGTGGTGTCCTTATATTTTACTTATTTTATATTAATGGTTTTATTGCAAAAAGAAACTATGATGTAAACTTCATGTATCATTCACTTACAAGATTTTATACCAAACCAAGCAGAACCCAAGATGAGACAGCTTCACTATTTATATTCCTCCAAGGGAGTCTCATCCTGCCCTCGTTTTCCACCCTCAGTGTTTTTCTTCCTTCAGGGAGAGATTCTGTATCAGTGTTTCATTTCTCCTCTGGGTGGACTTAAAGGCCAGACACATTGATTATTAATCATTATATTGGGGTTTCTCTCCTGCTTGACCAATGACACAATCTGCTGAGCGTGATAGGTGTACTGTAACTGACATCTATACTAAAAAAAATCACATTATGGAATATATATCTGTACTAATAAAAAAAGCCATCTTTCAAATGCTCCTTTTGTAAGTCTTTCTAAGGAGTGTGCTGTAATGCATAGGTACAGAGCCATAAATCCAGAGATAGATCTGAGAGCCCAATTTGGAACACTCTTTACTTAGACTCTTGGGACACTGCAGGCTTTAACTAGAGTCATTTACTCTTTTCTCTGGGTTGTGCCGCCAAGGAGTACCAGGAAGAAGACTTGAAACTTGAGCTATCCCAACCTGTTAACTGGGCATCATCTCTTCCTGTATTTCACTTGGGTGCACAATTTTTGTTTCTTCGACTCAAAAAAAAATTATTAATTAATATCTTACACTTTCTGGATTTGTGGTGTCAGGCTATAATATCTCAAGTGTGTTTTGTGAACATCCCCTAACTTTTTTTCCTGCACTATAGATTGAATTCCCAGGAGAGCAGAACAGTAGGAATGGATTATGAGTCTGGAATTTTGTCAGACTGAATTCTGGCCCTCTGAGTCTAAATGTGTTACTTTGGGCACTTTATTTGACCTCTTAGAACGTCTATTTGGAAGCAGTGAGCTGAGGACACTCACAATACAAAACTATGCCTCAGGACGTATTCACGGTTCTCCGCCTGTACTGTGATAGTTCTTTCACAAACGGAGTTATTGTTACTCTTTACGGCAGTGGGCAATCGCAGACTTTGGAGAGTGAAGAGATCCAGCATGTATTTTCTACAATAATTACACAAAACAGTAGGAATAAATGTAATGTTTGGGGTTCACTGAAGATGATAGTTAGACTGATTACTATAGGTTGTTGATAATCTAAGAATGACTATTAGGTGTCAGTTACACAGTTGCAAGCAATGTTGAAAATAGCATAGAGATCACAGTAAGCACATATATTATGTATAGAATATGAAATTGCCCACAGTAGGTACATGTATTATGTACAGAGTATGAAATGTGTTCGCATCATAATGCGTTGAAGGCTTCATCCTCAGCTGGGGGCACTATCTTGCAAACTTTGTGAGGAGCTGAGTGGACGAAGTGAGTCACTGGAAGAGTGTCTCTGAAGGTTACACCTGATCCACAGTCCCTTCTTCACCATCTGCTCTCTGACTGACATAGTGGCGGAAGAGCCTCTGTCCTCCTGCTTGAGGCAAGGGACCAAGGTTCGAACCTTCAGAAACTGAGTCTAAATAAATCCTTCCTCCTTTAAATTATTTCTCTCCTGAACTTTTGACACAATCACACAAAAGTGCAGCACAAACAAGGAGGCTGCTTTAGTTCTGCTTTGTTTTCTTTTATCTGAGCCTCTATATAAGACTAAGATCAGGTTGCTTTAATGTCATATACTTTGGTACATGCTTACATACATATACACGTCCCTCCTTGAGTGCTGCCATTTCTGACTGTAAAGGACAATATGGATTTATGCCTTGTGACCCCGTGCAAGTTTTCTTTCTTTGCTGGAAAATTATGGGATCCAACAACTTGATTTATTCTGTTAGTTTTGAACTGTGCTTCCAGGAAGTAAATTGGCTCATGGTAATCACAGTGTTCATTTCTATTAAATGATAATCAATAGAGTTATTTGCCCTTTTGCATATAATTTATTATGGTTTGCTTTTCTCTTTCAATTAAAATGCTGAGCTATGCAATTTACTTTTTTTAAAAGGGGTAAATATAAGGAAATTACAATTCTAAAATTAGTATGTTATTTAAATACTTCTGTTTCTTTATTAATGTTACATATTAAGAAAAAATTATGTTATTGAAAACAATTATTTCCACATGCAAAATCTACCTTAGAGAGAAGGAAAGCTGTAACACGAGAAAGCACATTTTGCCTAATGATTTTTCTTTCAGGAAAAATATTGCTATCATGATCCTTTTTAATTAAATAAGAATTTAGCACATTTGCATGCATGTTCCTAATGTCAGACTCTTTGGTTATCACACTTACACCTCTGTTATTAATGCTAGCCATGGTCTGCAGATGAGGAAAAGCTAGTTATCAATGAATAATTCAGATTCCATAACTGTCAGCCCTTATTATTTTAAATAGGGCCTAGTAGTTCCACTTGTAACCAGCTAATTGCCTCGTTTAAGCTCTTAGACTATTTCACATAATTCTCAATTTCTAGAAACTTTAAATATATTTAAGAATGCTGTAATACATAAGACAATTTGCTTTAAATCAATTCAGAAGAGTAAAAGTCGCTCTGCTTATTATCTGTGAATTGAAATTTAATTTAATTTACAGTCATGAAATGCTTATTAAGTGCAGAATGACAAAATGTTTTTAATTTATGAAAAAATAAAAGAAAAGTTTGAATAATCCATTTTAAAAATTGAAATCTTTCACTTAAATATATTAGTGAATTAGGTTTTCAAAAGCGGAGTGACTGTGATGGACTGTGATGGGCGGGGTCGGCAGAGTTCCGTGTTTCCGTTTCCTAAGTTCCAGGCATGTTTAAGAGCAGAGCCACTGTAAATTTACTGGCGATGCAAAAATATTCCTAAAGTCAGTTTTGTGTCTTCAAGAGCACTTCCCTCAGATCTTTCTTCGGGAGCGGCTGCTGTAAGAGAGAGCTGAGATACACATCCCACGACCAGACATTCAGACCTGCCACACCCCTGAGAGACCTCTCTTGCCACACAGGACTCCTGAGGTACAGGTCCTGTCTGCAAAACGTTCCCATCCTTTTCCTGCAGAAGGGTGCCTGCCCAGTCCACTTCCTCCTTTCAGCGTTTCTTTGTGTCAGATCTGCAGTATGACTCCATGGCTGCCATTGCCACCATCTGTTTGGTCTCCGCGTTAATATTCATGTGCACTTTTTTCTCAATACATTTCTCATGCATATAATTCTGTCATTTTACTTTTCTTAAAAGGTCTGGATCATTTCAGCAAGGCGATTAAATTTCTTCTTGTCTAATTAAATAATCCTGTTCACAAATCCAAACTCTTTGTTTGGCTCAGGTCTTCTTCAGATGCAGAAAGCTTTGAAAGGGTATGTCTTCTAATAATAAATATGCCCTTCATGTAATTACTGAGACCTGTTGTAAATTCATATTTCATGCCTGGACTCAGACTAAAAATACCACTGTTTGTGGTCCTTCTTCAATTCACACACACATATATATATGTGTGTGTGCGTTTTCCTGTTTAGTCTTCTGCAGGCTCTCCCAAAATAAAAAGTAAGAGTTGAGCATGGATATACCTTTGCTTTCAGCACTGGGACTCACACCCGGGGCTTCAGACATGCTACTCAAGCGTTCCACCACTGAGCTATAGCTCTAGTCCTGCCTTTTCATATTTATTTTATGTTCAATTCTGATTCGGCCTTCCTTTTAGAAAGGTCGCTGACATTTGAAAACATAAATCGCATGTGTTTCAATTCTACAAAACCCTTGCCTATTACATGGCATTCACCTTTCTTTCAAACATGCTGATTTAAGGAGATCTGGTTCCTTAATATCTAAAGTGGATATGATATAAGCAAGGGAATTTTCTACACAGCTAAAATGTGTACAGGGGTGAGAGAAGTGACTCAGTGCTGTAGAGCACAGATTGTTCTTAAATAGGACCCAGGTTCTAGTCCCAACCCACATTGTGAAACTCCAGTTCCAGGGGTCTGAAATCCTGTTCTGGTCTCTGTGGGCACTAGACAGAAAAGTGATTCACAAACACCTATGAAAGCGAAACTCTCATATACAAAAAGTAAAATACATTTAAAACAAAACAAAACAAACAAACAAGACCAAGTGTGCAAGTGAGCTGTCCTCCTTGTAAAATATTGTTTTGGCACAGGCATCCACTCCCTCTGGCTTCTAATAATCATTTAGCTGCCTTTTTATAATAATCCATGAGCTTTGGGAAACAAAAGATGTGCTATAACTATCCCTTTTAAGGATGAGCACTCAGTTGTTCATTATTGTTAGGTATACATGAGGTGTACGAGATTAAAGAAACCAAACTACCATCACGTATCGGGGGAGGACTCATGAAAGAATCGCCTATCCCAAAATCCAGCAGGTGGTGGCAATGGGAGAAGAAGAGCCACTTTTCATCAGGGCAATCATCCCTGAAGGCTAGAAACACCCCAGAAGATTGTTGAACACCCATATACATATAGCCAGAGCTAAATGGACTCAGTGTTATTAAGTTGAAAGAGAACATAGGAAAGATAAGTTAAGGGGATGAGGAGTAACTGGAGAAGAGGAAATGGGTGATGGATTGAATAAAAATTATCCTATGTATGCATCAATATTAAATATTCAATTAAAAATTGAAAAACACCATGAAGTTTTACTGTAAATTTTCCAACTAAAGAAACCAAGCAATTCTTTTGGAAAGCACCTTTTGTAGGGTTACAGATGTCTCAGTTCCATAAACATCTACATCCTTCATCCTCTTAAGTTTCTTGTGCACTTAGAAAGGTAGGAAATGGGAGGTGTGGGAAATTAAATGGGAGCTCAGAAATAAATTACAAGTATTCAGATAAAGTTAAAAGATACTTTAAAGTTTTAATATGAAGGTATCGGTAGCATTGTACTGTCTTATTTTAGAATTAGACACTGTTTTCATAGTTCAGTTTTAAGACAACTTTCACCCTGGCTCTACAGTTTCCTCTTAGTCACAGATGCTCTTTTTATCTCTGTTTCTTCATTCAGGAAACAGGAATTCAGATGGGGGATGGGCTGAGACCATAAAAATCCCCAAATCACTTTTGCTCCCTTGGCTTCAGGTTTTAGTAACTTTCATCCTTGTTCACTTTCTTTTAAGGAAATTAGATATCCCCTTTGTACTTAGAGAACAACATGCTTTTCTTACATTTTTATATAAATCCATATTAACTGGAAGAGAATAGCATACTGATTTTCCAGATTAATCAGTTTTGGGGAGAAGTGACAAATCAACTTGTTTCCTTCTTCTCAGTCATATACATACATACATAATGTGTGTGTGTGTGTGTGTGTGTGTGTGTGTGTGTGTGTGTGTGTGTGTGTGTCCAAGACCACCTCAGTACCTTTAGTTCTAAATTTTGAGAAAATGGAACTGATTGTTTAAATTCTTTGAATTTAGACAAGACAAAAATCTTGAGCAGTATTTATCCTTTCTTGGTTATCTGTCCCTGTCCTTTTGAGGTCTCTTAGCTAAGACTATTCTTTGTCTGGTCCCCACCATTCTGAAGAGGCTACCATGAGAAAAATGAAGTAAGTATTTCTTTGTGAATTCTTAGAAACCATCAGGTTACCCCAGCCCCAGAAAACAGTGAAGATGAGATACAGATACACAGAATTAATGTCAGTTGTAAAGCATGTGATTTCCCTCTGTTTTGATAAGAATGCTTAAGCACTGAAGAGTTTACCAACTCTAAAGCTACATGTCAGGTTAACTATCTCAGATCAAACTCTGTTTTTAATCATTGTGGCCTAAGGGAAACTAACCGTAGCCTTGAAAGTCATATGTGTGGCTGCACTTAGGTACTGCAATGAACAGAGAGATATTTCTTTTCTGTCTTGAATCTGAGGCCCCAGCTTAACTCCTTTCCTGAGCTGGGTCTCTAATCAAGAAGATCATTGTGCTAAATGCCTGAATTCTACCAGAGAGGTCTTGATCATAAGCTTCTGCTTTGGCACTTCTGGATAATTATGGAAATGAAACCTAACATTTGTAGAATTTATCTTCAGAATTCGTTTCCTCTACACTGCCGTTTAGAAGTGTGCTGTAAAACAAGCAAGTTCTTGTTTTAAACATTTAATCCAATTAATTTTGTTGCAGTTAACGAAGATAAAATGCTTCCATTCTCCCTTTGTGTTTTGTGTCTAAACATTCCCTTAAGTTTGATATTTAAATTCACAATGTAGCAATATTGGTAGAAATGGAAGATTTAGATTTGTAGCTACAAGAAATGGGATCTTTAAGTAAGTATTGGTATCAAGCAATATTTTGGGTTGTATGATATATTTTGACCATTGTTTAGTGTAGAAGAAGTATTATCCTAGGACAGGCTTAAGAGAATTAAATGGTCTCTGGACACATAAATCAGATTCAAGTCACAGATTCCTTTGAAGTTATTGGAGCCTGGTTGCAGTGAGAATCCAGATGAGTAACTTGTTTTCTGCTACATGGAAAAATTGGAACACTCACACACACAAGAACACAGGATTTTGTAGAATGACTTCTGAAGGTCACTGTTGGCACCTGTTCTAGGGAGGACAAATCCTTTTTTATTTTAATAGTGTGACTACTGGAAAGTTCCAAGAAGAAAGTAACTATCGTTTCCTAAAGATTGAGTCAAGTTGTAAGGTGTACTGTGTAATTCTAACATATGGTACAGACAGACTGCAAGCTGTACCTGAAAAAGTTGACTGTTTCTAGCATTTGGTGTTTATATTGTGATTTTAAAATAACTACCCCATAGCCAGTGTGTGTGTGTGTGTGTGTGTGTGTGTGTGTGTGTGTGTGTGTGTGTGTATTTTTGGAGACACACTATATAAAGGAGACTTCTTGGCTTAAGAAAATGTAAGAATCACTCCACACCACAGTTGTTAGTTGCTAACTCTTAAAACTTCCTCAGTCAACATGAGGAAGGTCTTATGGAAGATATATTCTAAAATTGAGACTTTCTAGTTTAACTTCAATAGAACCGTTCTTACTATATCTCTAAAACTTAGCATCAAAAACACTGACTCCGAAGGGCCCTGTTAAGAAGCAGTTAACTGAAAGAGGGGATATCTTTGACTGTCAGACATACCAGATATTTCTGACTTTTATCATCTTGATGTTATAAGCCCTGCTTAAAACTCTGAAAATTTTGCCCACTGACTATTGGAAACAAATTTCAAATCTCCCTCACATTGAAATGAAAGCAATAAATTAACCAGAAATCAATTGTGCATACCCACAAACAAGTTCTGTTACCCCAGCCCTGATGTTAAATAATGCTTATATTTCACAGGAAGGCACATACTGCATCTGAACACAGTTTCCTATTGCACAGTGGAACCTGCCCACACGCATGGTCTCTTGAAGCCACTATCTCAATTTATCAGCTCTTTTGTATTACTGTGTCATTGAACAATAAATGTTTTATTCCAAAGAATTTATGGATAATGAATTTGTTTGACACTGACATCCCAATAGATTTCTAGTATCTGTAGTCCCTCTAAATTTAAGCATTTTCTTTCGTTCAGTAGTTGAGAATTCAACCATATGAATAGCTTTATTTTACTGTGTACATGAGGGCATATGAAGTGCTTTTGTAAAGGTCTCAGATGATCCTGCTTCTAGTTGTTTCGTAGACAAAGATTCTTCTTAAATCAGGATAATACTGTTCATTTTTCATACAATATATTTCAATCACATTCCTAAATGTGATAAATTCCAACCTACAAGATTGGATAAAGAGAATGATATGTGTCTCTATATGTTTGCCTCCACAAGATTACAATACATGACTCATCTTCCTTCAAATGCTCATACTTACCACCCTGGTATCATCAATGCATTATTTTCAAACAAATCCTTAACATTTTAGCATCTATGCATTGGCAACATACAAGTTTTCTTTATTTTTCATACATTTTTCACTTTTTGGTTCAATCTAAGTCAAATAAAATTTCCAAATACTGTGTTTAGTCCACATGACTTTTTAAAAATTTTACTTATTCAAATAAATTCTTTGTATTACCTCGAATTCACTTTATCACAGAGGCTGTCCTGGAACTCAGGACCCTTAGGTCTTAGGATATTGGTGTTGTGATTATAGGGATGCACTGCCACCATGAAACAACAATTTTTAAAGTACCTCACATCAACAGCTTCCAATTCTTCTTTATCATTGCAATTTGTTTAATGGAAAAATAAGGTTTTGTAGCATTTGGGATTTTGCTGATTGGATTCACTAGTGTTTTTTTAATATGAACTTGTTCTCTAATTTGCATTGACTTTTGTCTGATCTTCTGCAAGAAATCTAAAAAAGTTATGTAGTGTATTTTTCTATTGCATCGTTCCAGGGAGACCATATTATCTGATTCTTCTTCCTGTCTTTCTGTGATAGTGAGATTGCTCTTGGCTTTGATTTTATTCTGATCTGTCTGCTGTAAATGTTCTTGGTCAGCTTTTTAATCAATAGTTTGTGTAGTTATTATTGATTGTTGTCTAGTTGCTGTAGTTCATTAAGAGATTATACTTATTTTGTTCTTCAGAAATTTTTAACAAAAAAACCCCAATATTTCAGCACATCAAATTTTCTCATTGAGGAAACCAGGGTGATATGGATAAGTAGATGATGTTTTGTAACATTTACCACCAGAAAAGGGAGAAAACCAAACTGTTTAGCATGATATAGGAAGGTAATATAGTTAAGTAATTACATACTATGGACAATTAAGATGACATTTTAGTGTGGGAACTCCTTCAACTAATAGCCTTTAAGATACTAGCCCACTTTGGGCATTGTTTCATGTACTATCAATGCGGATGAAAAAGCTTGCTCAGGTCTCTTGGTTTCTGGATTCGGGTCTAGTCCCCAGTGCATGCAGAGGACTATGGGTCTCTACTCTTTCTGTGAGTTTATCCCCAAGATAAATAAATCTTTGTTATACTTCATTCCAGGCAACTGTAGAACTCTTTTGTATGGGAACAAATTGACACCCACCATCTGTAGCTTGAATCCACTTAAGACAAAAAAAAAAAAAAGCTTAAGAAAAAAGAGGACTTCTAGATCTACAAAATGGGCAGCTCCTTGGAAACATATTTTTTTTTCAGCTAGGCTCTGTTTGCTAGCTGTAAAGGTGACTCCATTAAAAGCCAACTTCCTGGTGCGTACTGGCCTTGTTACAAAGCACTTAAATGGGGTCTATGAGCAACGTTTTACATATTGTTTAATGGTGATAATAGATCTGCTGTGTTCCTGGAGTTGGAGCAATGAGCATGGCTTGCAGAGGCAGTGAACGTACCTCTACCATGCTGGACTGAACAGAGGTGGTCCTAGCCATGCCCACTTGGCACTTATTATTTATTTATTTATTTATTTATTTATTTATTTATTTATTTATACTTTTGGGTTTTTGAGACAGAGTTTTGCTGTAGCTTTGGAGTCTGTCCTGGAACTAGCTCTTGTAGACCTGGCTGGCCTTGAACTCACAGAGATCCACCTGCCTCTCTCTCCCAAGTGCTGGGATTAAAGGTGTGTGTCACTACCACTGTGCTTCACTTAGCATATTAAAAGATAAGGCACTCCTGGTCAGAAAATGATTACAGATATGCAATAAAGACAGATTCAGATGAAAAAAGACTTCTGGAACCTCTGTGGAACTCTGAAACACAGCTTGCTCCAATACTAACAGGATTTAAGAGCTTGCTTCAATTCTGAGGAGACTTAAGAGGTGAGTGAACAGCATGTGGTGGGACACCCCACTCTCTAGGGCCTCCACAGTGGGACAAAACTCCAGGCCCCTCCTCCAACTTCCTTCGCTTTTCTAGCCAGCAAGCATGAGGATTTCCTGCAGGTAGGCTCCCCCATTAACCAACCCCATCCACCAGACCCTGCAAATTACTACCCCCATCCTGCCCCCACACTCGCCTATCCTTCTGCGACCTTGGTGGAATTCTGAAACACAGCTTGCTCCAATACTGAGGGGAAATAAGAGGTGAGTGAACAGCCAAATGGTGGGACACCCCACTCTCTAGGACCTCCTCAGTGGGACAAAACCTCCAGCCCCTCCTCTAACTCCCTATGCTTGTCTAGCCACTTAGCAGGAGAGTTTCCTGCAGGTAGGCTCCCCCAACATCCAACCCCATCCACCAGTGACTTAACAGCACATCTGAAAGCTCCAGAACAAATAGAAGCAGACTCACCTAGGAGGAGTAGAAGACAGGAAATATTCAAATTGAGGGCTGAAATCAACAAAATAGAAACAAAGAAAACAATACAAAGAATCAATGAAACAAAGAACTGGTTCTTTGAGAAAATCAACAAGATAGTCAAACCCTTATCAAAACTAATCAAAAGGCAGAAAGAGAACATCCAAATTAGCAAAATCAGAAATGAAAAGGGGGACATAACAACAGACACTAAGGAAATTCAGAGAATCATTAGGTCATACTACAAATAACTGTACTCCACAAAATTGGAAAACGTAAAAAAAAAATGGACAGTTTTCCAGATAGATACCATATACCAAAATTAAATCAAGACCAGATAAGCAATTTAAATAGACCTATAAACTGCAAGGAAATAGAAGCTGTCATCAAAAACCTTCCAACCAAAAAAAGCACAGGGCCAGATGGTTTTAGTGCAGAATTCTATCAGAACTTCCAAGAAGAGCTAATACCTATACTCCTCAAAGTGTTACACATATTAGAAACAGAAGGAGCATTGCCAAACTCTTTTTTGAGGCTATAGATACCCTGATACCAAAACCACACAAAGACTCAACCAAGAAAGAGAATTATAGACTAATCTCACTCATGGATATGGATGCAAAAATACTCAATAAAATACAAGCAAACCAAATCCAAGAACAAGTCATTAAAATCATCCACTATAATCAAGTCATCTTATAAAAATCTGTCAGTGTAATCCATCATATAAATAAACATATGATCATTTCATTAGATACTGAAAAAGCATTTGACAAAATCCAACACGCTTTCATGAAAAAGGTCTTGGAGAGATCAGGGATACAAGAACATATTTAAATATAATAAAAGCAATATACAGCAAGCCAATAGCCAACATCAAATTAAATGGAGAGAAACTCAAAGCAATTCCACTAAAATCAGGAACAAGACAAGGCTGTCCACTCTCTCCATATCTCTTCAACATAGCTCTTGAAGTTCTGGCTACAGCAATAAGACAACAAAAAGAAATCAAGGGGATTCAAATTGGAAAGGAAGAAGTCAAATATTTGTTATTTGCAGATGACATGATAGTATATATAAGTGATCCCAAAAACTATACTAGAGAACCCCTACAGCTGATAAATACCTTCAGTGATGTGGCAGGATACAAGATCAACCAAAAAAAATCAGTAGCTCTCCTATATACAAATGATAAAGAAGCTGAGAGGAAAATCAGAGAAACATCACCTTTCACAATAGCCACAGATAACTTAAATATCTAGGGATAACACTAACTAAAAAAGTGAAAGGCCTATTCAACAAGAATTTTAAATCTTTGAAGAAAGAAATTGAAGAAGATACCAAAAAAAAAAGCCAAAAAAACAAACAAACAAACAAAAAAACCCAGAAAGTTCTCCCATGCTCTTGGATAGGCAGGATTAACATAGTAAAAATTGCAGTCCTAAGTTCAAAGTTCAGTGCTATCCCCATCAAAATACCAACACAATTCTTCACAGACCTTGACAGAACAATAATCAACTTCATATGGAAAAACAAAAAAGCCAGGATAGCCAAAACAATCCTGTATAATAAAGGAACTCCTTGAGGTATCACCATCTCTGACATCAAGCTCTATTACAGAGCTACAGTAATGAAATCAGCTTGGTACTGACATAAAAGCAGAGAGGTTGATTAATGGAATCGAATCGAAGACCCAGATATTAATCCACACACCTATGAACACATGATTTTTGACAAAGAAGCTAAAATTATACAATGGAAAAAAGAAAGTATCTTTAACAAATGGTACTGGCATAACTGGATGTCAACATGTAGAAGAATGAAAACTGATCCATATCTATGCACAAAACTCAAGTCCGCATGGATTAAAGACCTCAATATAAATCTGACCACACTGAATCTGATAGAAGAAAAAGTGGGAAGTAGTCTTCAATGCATGGGCACAGGAGATCACTTCCTAAATATAACCCCAGTATCACAGACACTGAGAGCAACAATAAATAATTGGGAACTCCTGAAACTGAGAAGCTTATGTAAAGCAAAGGACTCAGTCAAAAAGGCAGCCTACTGAATGGGAAAAGATCTTCAGCAACCCCACATCAGACAGAGGACTGATCTCAAAAATGTATAAAGAACTCAAGAAATTAGACATAAAAATTCCAAATAACACAATTAAAAATGGGGTACAGAACTAAACAGAGAATTCTCAACAATATTTCAAATGGCCAAAGGCACTTAAGGAAATGTTCATCATCCTTAGCCATCAGGGAAATGCAAGAACATTTAGATTTTAAAATTTGTTGTTGTTGATATGGCTTGTAACGTCTGTCTTCTTATTGTATGCTTGTAAGCAAAATGGCCAAGTGTAACCTACTAAAAATACATAAGGTTTAATACCAAAATATAGTTAGTGGCTTTTGATATAAGTATATACTTTCATTTTAATGGATCAGACATGGACAATTCAAAAGACTCTTCTGAAACTTTAAAAGCCTTTTTCCCATACAAATACTCTCTTGACATTGCCTTGGATGGGTCCAGTTAGGTAGTTATTGTGTCTAGTGAAAGTTATATGTTCTCTTCCATCACCACAGTAAACCAGGTTTCACTTGAAGTTCCTCAAAGAAGATGTGAGTCTCAGAATCGAACATAAGGCTAGCTCTGTTCAAGCTACCAGTTTCTTCCTAAACCTGGATGGTTCTGAAGCACATTTCAAATCTATCAGTAAAGGCTGAATTGGCTTTTACAGCATGGGCACTATAATGGTTTGATATCAAGTAAAAGACCAGTCCATACTAATCAATACACCTTTCAAACATGGGCTAATTTCATCAGTGATGGGTGAAAACAAAAAACCCAGGAGAAAACTTAAGCTTTTATTTAGAAACAAAACTAATAATAGACATTAAGTGATACTATGAAACAAAGTTGATAGGAAAATAATACTTATATAAGTACAAATAGTAAATTAGCTTGAATTTTAATGTGATATATGGGCTGTTTTATGCCTTCATTAGCATATAAAAAGCTTTGTGTTGGAATTTGTCTGAAGTGAATTGGCAAAACATCTATGAGATAGATCCCTTAGATCTCCACCACCTGCAATGACCTTTGAATTGTATGCTAGTACAATTTGAACAGGACGTAAAACACAGGACTCTCACCTAGGTTACACACTTTGAAAAATTTTAAAGAAATCATGCATTTGTGTCCTCAAGCATATTTCCTATATTTAGTAGCATTTTATTGTATTTACTGAACATCTTAGGCTGCATATAGCTCCCTCAAGATGCGTTCATTAGATATTCCATTTCTACTTTCTGGATCAGGGAGCAACCAGAGTGCAGTGAGGCTAAGACCTTTTCCATGCAGCTGTGTACAGGGATGAGGTCTTTCTGATTCAACACTTAGGGCTTTCTTTAGTTTTTAATTTAGGAGGCTAATGTTACATGCACATGAGGAATGCTTTAATTTCTCTGAGAACTCATGTGTTCATGTGAAGACTTGTCCACATAATATATTTGCTGAGTTATAGTAACTTTAATTTTTAATGTGGCTGGAACCCACAGAGTGATCAATGGACTAAATGCCATGTGCCATGCCCACAAAAGCACAGAGAACACAGTGACAAGCAGTTTCTCTAAATTTCTCAGTAGCTACTTGGTGTTACTATGAAATTAGAGCTTAATTATCTCCCTGGAAACAACAAAAAGATAAGTAAATAAGGAAGTAATGAGATGGCTCTGCTAATCTATTAAAAAATTTTTTCTTCTATAAGCATCATTTTAAAGATCTTATTGGGAAGGTGACTATACATTTATGCTAATTATTTTTATGTATGTGTTTTAGTTCTTTAGTAATGTTGTGTAAGTTTTTGATCATATTCATCTTCCCTTCCCCTACTTTTACTCTACATCCACCACCTGCTTCTTTCTCCAACTGCCATTATATTCCATTGTAGGAGGCTGCTTGTTCATTTCCCAGTTGCCCAGGCTCCCAAAATAACCACTCAGAAACTATATTAATTAAATCACTGCTTGGCCAATCACTATAGCATGTTCCTAGAAATCTCTTACATATTAAATTAACCCATTTCTTTTATTTTATATTTTACCACAAGGCTCATGGCCTACTGGTAAGGTTCCAACTGGCAGCTCACATCTTTCCCCTCTGGCGGCTACATGGTGTCTCTTGATTCTGCATTTTTTTCTCTCAGAATTCAGTTTAGTTTCCCCTGCCTACCTCTATTCTGCTCTGCACAGGCCCAAGACAGTTTCTTTATTAACCGATGGTATTCACAGCATACAGAGGGGAATCCCACATCACCTCCCCTTTTCTGCTTAAATAAAAAGGAAGGTTTTAACTTTAACATAGTAAAATCAAAAGACAGGTTTCAAGCAAGAATTATAGTTACAATGTTTATATCTACTCTATATTTTATTATAACTAAGAGAAACTATAATTATAACTATCTATTCTTCAACTCCATCAAAGACTCCAGAAGGATATAATATTACCTAAGTAAACAGGAAGTGCAGCGTAAGCAACTTCCAAAACTCTAGAATTAACAGAGACATCTCACTGCCTGGACAGTCACCCAAAGTTCTTCTTTGTTGTGGGCATCCATCTTCACCCTACAGGCCCATAGTATCTGGCAGACTTTTCCATGAAGCAGGAAATTTCAAAGACAGTTCCACCTATATTGGCAGTTTGTCAGTCACTTTCTTCTATGTCCTGCAGAATGTCTAGCAGATACTTTCATGAAGCAGGAACCCTGAAGGACTGTCTCACCTTGTTTAGGCAACTTAAGCAGTCATTTCTCTGTGGGTCCTGCATGTCCAACTTAAACAGCGTAACATCAAGAAGTCCAGGAAAGAGCAGTTTCTTGCCCAAATGGCTAACAAACTCCATAAGGAGCCTCTTCAATGCCCATCATTTCTTGAAGTAGATTGGTGCTGCCAGGAGCAGATATGTCTCATTGTCATAAAAAGTCCTAAGTTTTTAAAACATCTTAAATGACACATTTTGAAGGTCTATCTATTTAATATATCTCTATATATCTAGAAAGCCTAACTAACATCACTACACGCTTGACTATTATAGATGATTATCTATTAACTATATTTCTTAATTACATGTTGCATCTTAAAAGAAGCTGTACAAACTTAATCAAGAATAGAAATATACATATGACAAAATTGACCTTAAATTTGTATCAATAAAACAAGATCCATACCAATGTTAGTCTCCATAGATATCCCCCTTTAAATGTAAATGAACATTTATAAACAATCATTTAGGGAGTTTGGGCGTAGTTCTCTCCAAACCGATTCTTGCTTTTTGTTGAGCTGAGTTTTGGGGGGTGTTCATGGTGACCTTTTGGGGAGTCTTGGTCCATCAAACCACATTAGTCTGGAAGAAATCCATAGGTTCTCATCTTCAGTGGAAAGAAAAGAACCTCTTTTCCAAAACACCATATCCTTAAACTCAAATTTTGAAGTCAAGAAACCTTTAAAACATGTGTTGGTTTAGCTTAGCAATCCCCAGAATCAAATGTCTCTCTGCCGTCAAAAATTTAAAGAAAATACAATAATATACATAATCCAGACTCTATGTGTATTTTCCATCTTAACATAGCTTATTTTTCTTTATTCGTTTTAATCTATGACTGTCTGTACTCTGTCTTTTTAAAGACTTTGGTTTATTTTTTAAATGATTTACTCCTTTTTATAACTCTCTATACTCTTTTTCTTATCTCTCTCAAGCCTATGTAAATTATCCAACTGTGACCAATTAGAGTTCTTCTATGTCTGAATGTCCTATTGTGTATCTGTAATCCTTTTCTGTCCTGGAGAGCTTTTAAAATGGTAAGCAGCTTGGTCACAGTGGCCCTGGGTGTTGGATTTGCCTCTCTCCACCTTTCTTTCAAAATGGTGGAGGTATGGTACGATTCCCACCAGCTCTGGGACTACCAAGTAGGAGCTGCACTTACCACTTTAACTGTGAGAAGGAGCAGGAGCACATAAACACTTTTTATCTAAGTAATACCAAATATGCCATGCAACACCATGCAAGGCCTGGAAATATCCCCGTGTATAGTAACCGGAATCTACCACACTCTCCTTCCTGTGCTTGCCTAGCAGGCTTGATCCCACCTGCCCAGGTGGGGAGTGCTGAGCCCTGGGCATGGTCACAGCTACTTTCCTCCAGACCCCAAATGGGCACATAAGCCCCTGGACCCAAAGTGTGTGGCAGGCATCAACCTTAAGAAAGGGCCAAAGCTGTTCCTATAACTAGCATAAATCAGAAAACCTCCCCTTGAAGAAACCGTACAAATCTTGCTACTAAAATGAGTCAGGAAACTTCTTAAATGAGCCACATTTCTTCTTGCCACCACCAAACAGAGAAAGATACTGTGTTAAAATTTGTTTTTGTTTGTTTTGTGTGTGTGTGTGTATGTGTGTCTAGAATTCCTTCCCAAACTCCCTCCAGTTTTAAGTGGATTTAGTTGGCCATGTGTGGTGCCAATTGCTGACAAGAGTTTTCTGTCCTGCCTGATCCTGCAGCTGTTCATTCCCAAAGAAATACACAGATGTCAGCATTAATTATAAACTGGTTTACCTATTAGCACAGACTTCTTATTAACTAATTCTTACATCTTAAATTAGCCTATTATTCTTGTCTATTTTAGCCACGTAGCTTGGCACCTTTTATCAGTGAGGCATTCTCATCTCACTTCCTCTGTGTCTGGCTTCCTCTGTATTGACTGCAGACTGAGCCTTTCCTCTTCTCAGAATTCTTCTGTTTTCATTGCCCCAACTACTTCCTGCTTAGTTGCCCTGCCCATACTTCCTGCCTGGCTACTGGCCAATCAGCATTTTATTAAAAGACCATTGTCCCACAGCAATTTCCCCTTTTTTTTTTCCAAAACAAGAACTCTGAATCTAATATTCTTTGATTAGCTTTTTTTCCAGACCCTTATCCATAAAAATTTGTAACCAATATTCTAAACAAATATAAATATCCATAATCCATTTTTTTGGGAATGTGGGCATAGTTTTCCAGGCTACTTCCTGCTGATTAAGGGCACTGATAATCTTACAGGGACCTAAAGAAAATTTAGAATTATGACCAAGTCATGACTGGAGTAGTCTTTGAGGCTTGATCATCTCAGCCAGCAGTCTTGAATCTGTTCTGGATTTAGAACTTAGACATCTGGGCCATCTGTTCCTATCAGAGATTTCTCAGGGGGGTTTCCTTGGCCAAACCTCAGAATGAATCCATAGTCCCTCATTTCCTGTGGAAACAAAAGCAAAACCTCTTCTCAAAAGTAACATATCTTTTGACTTAAATTTTGAAGTCAAGGCATTTTCAAAATATATATGTTGGAGTAATCCAGCAGCATTTACAATCAAATGTCTTTTAGCAACTGTTGCTCCTTCAGCATTCAAACAATTAAAAAACTACACAATAATATACTCAGTCAGTAGAGCATGAGACTCTTAATCTCAGGGTCATGGATTTATGCCCCACATTGTCTATCAATTTGTTGTAGGAGGCTGCTTGTTTGTTTCCCAGCCACCCAGACTCCAGAAATAAACACATAGAAACTATATTAACTAAGTCACTTCTTGGCCAATCACTATAGCATATTCCTAGCAAGCTCTTACATATTAAATTAACCCACTTTTATTATTTCATAGTTTACCAAAAGGCTTGTGGCCTCCCAACAAGGTTCCAGCTGGCAGCTCATGTCTTTCCCCTCTGGCGGCTCTATGGCATCTTCTAACTCCACTTTCTTTCTCCCAGCATTCAGCTTAGTTTTCTTTGCCTACCTCTATTCTGCTCTGCTAAGGCCCAAGACAGTTTCTTGGGCCTTAGCAGAGAATTTCTACTACTAAAGCATGTGATATCCTCAGCAATATGATATTATGGTGAAGTTCTGAAGAGTCACCAAGAACATTTACAATAGCCTATAATGTGTGGGTATCCTTGGGGCATCATTGACAACAATTCCAAACAAAGTAACCCATTTTGGGAACTGGGCTTTCTACTTGCTAATTTATGTTGTCTTGTGGGTCCATGATGCTTTTTTAAAGGAGAACTCCATTTTACATCTTTTACGTATGGTTATAGATATAGTTTATGAAACTTATACAGTAGTAGGTTTCTATAAAACATTTTTGAAAAGTCTTTAGCTTTATTTTCTTCCAGTTACCTGCTGCTCTCCTCTTCACTCAAGTTTATTATTTCCTATTTCAGGATTCATTTTTATTCCTTTATACAGTACAGAAAAGATAGAAGACTCTATCAACTTTCTTTTTTAGAAGGCTATTATTGAGACCATGAAACCTTTTAATATTATGTCATTTATAAATTCATATATCAGTTATATGCACTTACTATGTGCAGGATAGTACACTAAGCCTTTTTATAGATAAAAATGGAGTTCCCTACTAAAGAAACTTGTAAGAAATAATCTCATGTGTACATGCTTTATGATGAAGTAGAGTACAATTCTAAGAAGTCACATACATCAGGAGCCAGGTTTCTCAAGCACGCTGTACTAGCTATGGAAATTATATACAAGGAATGGGTTTCCCTGTCTTCTTCATAGTGCAGAAGAATTGAGTCTATGACCTTATTAGGCACAGCTAAAATTTCTCCTTTATGCTAGCTGTATTATCCCTCTATAAGTAATTTTATTGTCCTAGTAATTTCATTGATCATCATGGAGATTGAACATTTTGCAATATTGAAATTTTCTTCAAGTGGTAATAACTTGGATAAATAAAAAATATTCATTGTTCCAGAATTTTACTTTTAAAGGAAGTTAAAAATATATTTTGTGTTCTGACAAATTTTAAAACTCATATAACCATACTTTATATAATGTCCACTAAACACACACAGAATCACTAGAAAAGGTCAGAAATTACTATACCCACTGGGGTCAGATATTTTCTTTCCAGTTACATTATGACCCTGCACTAGCTTGTTTTTAAATTTCACTACTTGTTCACATGCATGGTTTCAGACTTCAAGAAACTTCACTGAAACATTACAGAATTGAAAACAGATTAAAAGAGAGATCACCTGCAAGAAGATTCTGCTTGATATTCATAAGATCAATAAATGAGGAATGCGATAGAATGTTCAACTTTAGACTCTTTACTTTAGACTTTTGGCTAGATAGGTATGGCCATGCCTAATATATAGGTGGAATTATGTTTCCCTATTGTTTGAATTTAATATTTAACACAGCGAACTTAAAAACCAAACTACTCAAAATTAATTTTGACATTAGGTAAAAAATAATGGATATAACTTCTATATTTAAACCTTCATAAAGTTTGAGCAACTTGTATGTGTTTTAAATTTATCTTTCCCATTATTCTTCCCCCTTTCCTACAATAGACCATTTCATCGCAGTTTTTGCACAAAATTACCCATATTTTGATTAGTTTCCTTCTGTAGTTTTAGTATTTATGAGACTCCAGTTTTAAAATGCTAGCAAGGGTGACACAGTGAAAATTAAGATGAGCTTCTGATGGGGCTGAAGCGTTGAAGATACACAGAACTATACTTCAGAATTATGCCAGCAGCATTTCATGCTTGTGAGAACACAATCATCAGTGCTGTAAACTATGCATATTGTTTCATAAGCCATTATCACCAAATAATATTTACAGAGCAGCCCTTGAGAAAATGAAACTCTGTTAACTGAAAACATATTTCCAATAACTGATTTCCATAAGAAGGCATTTTCCAACCAAATGGTTAAATATATTTGCATTAATGTCACCATTATTTACCAAAATTTTGGTAGGAAAGCAGAGCTTCCCTTGAAAATGAATAATCTCATGTTTGAAGAGTAGTAATTTTTTTCCAACCAGATTAATACAGTTTATTTAACAGTATCTTTTCCCTGAGGAACTAGTTTGTAAATGGAGAGATTATGAAACCCACATGCTCACCTTCACAGTTCTGTATCATGTTTAGTTATGAAGCATTAGATAGGAGTAGCTAAAGAGAATTTTATAATATTATTAAAAAAATTTCCATTAGACAATACAAGAAGTATTCGTGATAATTCATAGACATACAAGATTAGGCTACAGATTGATTGAATTTTTAGCTGTAAATCATTATTTGTATTTAAAAAATTGATGTCATCTGAAACAGGTAAAGTTTTGAAGGTTCAGAGTACAAACTCCAATGATTTTGATATAACTTTTGCCAGCATAAATGTGAACTCCCATTACAGTCACTATAAAAGCATGTAAGAGCTTTTATAATTATGAGAGACATTTAATCTGTTCTCTAAATCTTTCTCTCAATACCTATGAATCAGTAGCAGAATATTAAATGTTTGTGAAATGTAAAATTGTTACATGTTGAATATAACAATTTTAGACTTTTGACACTTGGTCAACAGAGTACTGCTGCTTCTCAGCTGGCACGTTTTGGGGATGAACAAAAACACAGAGTATTAAGTTATGGCAACTTAATAACAGAAAATGAGTTACACTGTGACACAGTTTAAAGTGTGATTAGAAATGCAGACTCCACGCAGCAGGAAACACAAGAAGAGTATGAAGGCAGATATAGATCATACATGCACATTAGAATATGTGTATGTGTAATGTATGAAAGGTTAATAAAAACAGGTTAAGTGTTTCCAATCAGAAAGAATCATTAGTGAGATATTTTTGAGGTACCAAACTTTTAATAAAATATATCACTATGAAGATTATACATGTAAATCATGAGATTATCTGTGTATATATAATTTCTGAATTAAGTAAGGTAAAATATATCTAAAATTTGTAGTCAGTGTGGAAAAAAGAGGTTGGAAATATTAAAGATTAACAACATGGATAACTGGTTGAAGAAAAAATAGAGGATAAATTTTGGAGAGGCTAGTGCCCTCTAGTTAGCTTGAACCATATACAGCTGCCAATATGTCACTTAGAAATGCTATTTAATCTAGCTCATCATGCTTCCTTGTTGGAGATATACGAAAAAGCTTGCATCATTTTGTGACCTCAACATAAAAAAATTACTGATGGGGAATATTTGTCTGCTCATCATAAGAATTTTTATGTTCATTATAGTTAAATAACATCATTCTACTCCCACCTTTGGTTGAATAACAATCTGAGTAATTCCCCTTTTATGTTTCTGTGTTCACGATGCAGCCCTCTGGGTTAACGTAAACTAATATCTTAAAGTGGACCCACCGTGAGCTAGCTAGTGATTATGATTTGTCCTTTGAAGTAAGTTTTACACTGCATATAAAATGGTAATTATCAACAATGACACAATGGATAAAATAGTAACAATTGGGTCAGGTAATGTTCTTTTTTACATACTGAGTAATAAACTTCAAGGAATAATCCAATGTTAAAGCATAGATAATGAATAAATGTTGTGCTTTCATAGAATCATTAGAAAATGATCAGTCATTGGCTTCTTTGGCAGAACATTTCTAGAATCCTTATGAATAATTTGAAATGCAGCTAGAGCTGCAATTGGAAGTTGAAGAGATTTTTGTCTTCCTAAGGTCTATGAATACTGTAGGGCTCCTTTTGCTAATTTTTGAGTATCTTTGAACAAATTTTGAATTTCAATCATTAAAATGAACTTTTTCTTTTGAATAAAAGAAGAGCCCCATGTACGTAAGAAGTGAAGATCAACACTTTACAGACAAATAATTCCCTTATTTTTTAATTAAGAAGGGAAAGAAGAAAGACCAATGGTAATTGTCTATATTATTGGTCCTGAAAAGCTGGGTTTAATATCTTAAATAGAGTCAGATAATATTAACTTTCATCCCTTCTACCTGGCTGCCAATCTGAAAGCTCAAGAAAGTTGCACCATCAATCATGCTTATTAATTTGAAATTCATCTACAGAGTCCCAACTTTCCTTGAACTGAGGATCAAATTCTTCAAACAGAGGTCACACTTTTGAGTGACATCCTTACCCTATTGATTTTAATGATCAATGTCTGTGAGATTAGGATTCTATTTCTCCTCTGTAGCAAATGTGTTGTTAAGCAACAAGTGATCTGAACAGCAGAGGCAATGTCCAGTTTTTGTTGACATTGATAATATAACACACATATATAATATTCTTTAATAAAATGTGGATTTTTCATGGCCTTTAAAGAAAAAAAATCCCTCTCGATTGTTTTCATATGAAGCTTCCCTTTTGCTTTCACATGAAGTCTAGAATCTTAGTGTGTGTAATGGTTTCTGGCTTTCTTAGCTGTTCCAAGCCTCCCTTACTCTCTCAAGAACCTACTTATTTTAGGTTTTTAAAATGGCACTATCCTACTTTGTGAATTTTCAAAACTTTGGTGCAGTAAGGTTTTATGGTAACCTAGGAAATCCTTCAGACACCAGTCTCTCTTCTCTAAAGATCAGTCGCCTGAGTTTGTTCAAGTTCCAACATCTAGATAACTAAAGCTTTCTAAAAGAATCATTCTGTTCCCATTTTCATTCATCATGAGATAATTTATTTAAAGCAAGCAGAGGCAAATTTAAAACAACCAATCTGATGTTTGCATGCATGTTCTCATTCCCCCTCTTTCTCTGTTTCCTTCTGTTTGCCATAGGGTTTATGATAAAATGCAGATTTCTCTGCGAACTTACCCAACCTTCATCTTAAACAGCTCAACCACACTCACAGAGCTTCAACTTTTTCTCATTTTTAACAGTTTGTATTTCCACACAGTTCTTGTGCTAGGACAACGTAACTTTGCATTCCCTGTGCTAGCCATATTTTCAGTCCGGTGTCACCTCCACACAGATGCCTGCCCTGGACTAGAGATGTTCTGCCCAACTCCCATAGTCTCATTGGTTTGTTTTCTTCTGAAGGTTTAATGATAAATGGATGCACTACTTAAATTGCCACTCGGTGACTAATTAAGTAATTTTGGAGTGTCTGCCTAAAGTTTGCAATTCCTTAATCAAATGATGTATATATATTATCTAATTTGGAGATAATCTTTGTGAAATACTCAGGCAGGTAAGTACCCTAGAAAACAGTCATTATGGAAAGAAATCATTTATTTAAATTGCACATATGCTGCATCTTGGTGAATATTTTATATTTAACCACACTCTATTATAGACACTCAGTAAAATCCTCCCCATGGTCAAGCTGCCTCCATTGCAGAATTTAAAGTGATTTAAATTTTCTTCTTTGTATGTTTTAAGTCGATCAATTCATTATTTTTATAACCACTCTATACTTTCATGGGAAGCGAAAACTGAAAAGAAAGGGCTGCTTGAAACACCAGTTACATATAATTCAGCAAGATGAGAATGAAGTAAGGCGAAAAACTGAAGACTGTCTTGGTCACAAAATAGCTATAACTATACTTACATTGGTGAGAAGTATGGATAGCTTTAAGCAAAAGCAGTTAATGTTTTGGAGTTTGTAGTATTGAGTAGCCATTTATATTCACATAAAACTTTCATTTATGATGCATTATTTATATCATTGAAAATATTTTAAAAACTGGGACAGCAGATTGTCTTTTGGGTAAAGACCATGCTGGTGAATTTTGTGTTCTAAGATCAATCATCAAGGTACACTCATGTGCTGAGACACACAAAACAAATAAATGTGAAAAACAAGCTTTTAAAGAAAAGACAAGCTATAATCTGTATGTAGATTTGGACCACTTTCTGGAGTCCGAAAATTCATGCAAGGAAGGTAAGCTAGTGTTTGGACTAAAAACATTATTATTAGAACAGCAAAAATGTTATTATGTGCATTCTTTATTAACATAGATCAACAAATTATATATGTGTAGATGTAACACGAAGAAAGGTTACTGAATTTGCTTCATATTTATATATTGTGAGCTTATAAATATAAACATAATATTCAAAAAGTAATATAAAGAAAAATAGCTATGTATTACATATGTGAATGAAGCAGATTTAGTAAAATTGTAATATTTTAAGTGTATAGAAGTAAATTTAGTGGGATTCTTCAGTAAATCTTCAAATACAGTTATATCTTGAAGGCCATTTTCTAATCTATAGACTGAAGAATTCAGAATTCAGAACATAGGCTTCAAAGCCTTAGTTCCTTTATGTGGGCAGATGTACTTCCTTTGCTAGTTGGTTCAGCACTTTGAACTATAACAATAACTAATCTAGTCCTTTGCAGGATTTAGCAGGGTAGTATATGCCATAAGTAATTCGGATTTTTTAAAGAACTCTGACCTCTTACTTTCTTCTTTAGTTACTTAAAGAATGTTTAGGAGTCTTTAATATGTAGGGAACGTTTCTTCATAGAGCAATTCTAACAAAGAATAGTCTAGGTAACTAATCATGAATGCCTTTAATCCACTTACATGCAAGCATTGCTGTGTACTGTTATCTCTAATGCTGAAGTGTCAATAATTGCTACCCATTTGATGCTGGAATATAAGAATATACACTTATTTGATTCCATTTATTGAACCTAAAATTTGCGTCTCACTTGATAGTTCTATAAATTCATAGGTATTTTGTGATGTAAGGAAGAGGAACCCTTTGTTCTTTCCAGCTGCCCAGCTAGCTTAGCCCTTGAAATAACCACATAGAAACTGTATTAATTAAAACACTGCTTGGCAATTAGTTCAAACTTCTTATTGGCTAACTCTTACATATTAGTTTAATGCATCTCCATTAATCTGTGTATCGCCTCGTGGCAATGGCTTACCAGAGATTCTAACCGGCGTCCATCTCCAGCGGAAGATCCATGGCTTCTCTGACTCTGCTTTCTTCCTCCCCGAATTCAGTTCTATCTTCTCCGCCTACCTAAGTTCTAACCTATCAACTAAGCCAAGGTAGTTTCTTTATTCATTAACCAATGAAAACAACACACAAACAGAAGGAACTCCTACACCATTTGTAGTATTTTTATAAAATGAATGAATTATTATAACTTTAATAAGTCTGAGCAGAAAGAGCAGTACATATTTGTACCAGGCTTTTCCTTTGAAGCCTCCAACCAGTTCCCAGGTCCTGACACAGAGAATTATTACTAGTTTTGAATGCTTGGTCGAGCCTAGGCATGTTTCTGGATAGTTCTTTTAACTTTAATTAATGTTTTTTTCTTGATCTATCTTTTGTCTTGGGGTTTATTACCTTCCTTACTTCTGTTTATCTTATTTTTACTGCTTCTCTGTGTCTGCTGGCTGGTGAGCTGCCAGGGTGTGGACCAGGGTGTCTTCCTTGTTCTCTCCTCCTCTGTCTTCTCTCCTTCTTTTCTCTTTTTCCAAGTCTAAATTTCTCTTCTTATATATTCTTTCATCATGCCAGCCCTGCCCATCCCTTTCCTGCCTAACTGTAGGCCATTGGCTTTTTATTAGACCAATCTACTGCCTTAGGTAGCCAAGGTGAAACAAATACAACACATGTTTACATAATTAAACAAATGTTCCATAAACAAATGTAGCACATCTTTACACAGTTAAATGTTCCTCAGTATAAACAAATGTAGTATAACTTTGTTCAGTTAAAAAAATATTCCAGCTTGGCAGAGGTTGTGAACACCTTTAATGCCAGCACTTAGGAGGCAGAGGCAAGCAGATCTCTTTGAATTCAAAGGCAGTTCGGACTACAGATCAAGTTCCAGGACAGACTCCAAAGCTACACAGAGAATCCCTGACTCAAAAACTCAAATAATTAATAATAATAATAATAATTCACAAGACATACCTACATACCTATTGTTCTTAAGGATACTACTACTAATTCATTATTTATAAGCATATATAGATAACATTGTCTTTCTGCATTAGTCCTACATTTTTTTCTTCATTGTTGTTGTTGGGGAGTCATAGAATATACAGCACAATAGTTTTAGGGAATACTGATTAATGTGATTGAGAAATCACATTCACTTTTTTTCTTATAAGTAGACCTAACAGGCAAGAATTTGGGGGAAAATGCTTATCGAATTTCTACCCTAGGCTAAGCATGATGCTTAGTGAAAAGATTGGAAAATCATAAGGCAGACTATTTCTCATGACCTGTGAGAAAAACCACAACATATGTCCAATCATACTAGAATAGTATAAATCTTCATAAGCCTGGAAACATTGATTTCTGTGAGTTAAAGGACATACTATAATGTGTAAGGTCCTGGTACTAGTGGCTGCATTACAGAGCATTTTATAAGGTGCTATTCAATTTCCTTTCCGTGGCTGGCTGTGGGATAAATGCTCTTCAATGAAAGCTTAAAACCACAGAAACCTTGTCAACAGAGCCCTGGAAGATGAGCTGTTTCCTGTTTCCTGAAGGCATCAGTAGCTGTTAAGAGACTTTGCCTTCTCCTATGATGGAATAAGAAATGTGAACTCTCCTACCAATTCAGCATGTTCTCACATTACTTGATAGCTTCTTGTGTCTTACCATATCATTTAGCATTTTTGCTCTTCCTGTAGATTCTATGCAAGCAGAATTTAATAACAATGTTTTCCTGGAAACTTCTCAGTTTCAATTAGTGCTGCAATGTCAAATAAAGCTATAGCATGGTTAAGTTTCTTCTAAGTTTTAGGGTATTTGTTAATGTTTTTCGTATATATGTGCATATGTTCGTGCATTGCTGAAAGATATTCTTAGGATTTGCCATGAGATATCTTTAAAGAGGCCAGATGAGGTTTCCCTGGAACAAAATACAGAAGGGATTTTAGTTGAAACATCAAGTCATGTGATGTGAAGAAGATCAATTTTCTTCAGCAAGGAATTCATAAGTGCATATGTGTAAATGTGTGTGTGTATGTGTGCACATGCGTGCATGCATGCAAGTGTGTGTGTGTAATAAGTACAGATTTAGGTTGACTCTGAGAAATTGCATAGTCTCAATTCCCAATTGTTATAATAATTCAGTTATTGTATTTTATTATTGCCAATAGAAAGGCGTGGAATTGACCGTTTATAACTCAATTTTGACATGCAACTAGAGTTCTTGGAATACCATAAAGCCTTAATTTTATTTATTTTGTAATTTTCTTATAGGTACTTCTGAGTTATCACATATTGAAGAGTCTAGAGTCTATTTTACCAATAAATGATTTTGAGGAGACCCAGAGTTCTGTAGAGGTTGCTTTTGTTTGAAGAAGCTACCTAACCTGGGAAGTTGCTACTATGTGTTGAGGTCAAGATTAACTGAAAAGAATGAGTGAGTTGCTGAGAGGGGAACCAGGGAACCTCATCCCACCTGACATTTCTCACTCACCACCCTGGATGCTTGATTATGCATTTTCACTGAGAAAATAAAATAGAAGCCTCAACTGGAGAACATGATTGAGAAGATGCAGGGCAGGCATAGGAACTGTGGGTAATGATTCAAAGTGGAACAGAGCCTGTAGAAAAATATCATCCTGCTCAATCGGGGCCGGAAATACATAACGTTTTTGGGAAAAAGTCTGAAATTACTGAATTTCCATCAGTAATTTTGGTTGATACTTTCTAAATATTGGGGGATACATGGCAGCTATATGATTAACACTAGCAGAACAGATATACTGGGCTAGATCTTGGTCGATTAATGGAATGTTATAGTCTTTCATTAACTATGCTTCCTGTTCACATCTATGAAAAAATATTAAAAATCTCTTAAAATGTATCACATGTTATTTAAGTTGGCTATATATCTTTCCATGAGCACAATGAATGATACAATTATCTGCAAAACAAAGTAAATAGAGTAAAGCTTAGTATAATTTCTAAATAGCAAAGAAATAAGTCTATCTATCTGTCTATCTAATCTAATTTAATCTATCCATCAGTCTATCTATCTATCTATCTATCTGGAAATGAGAGCTTCCTGACCTAGAGAATTATTAAAAATAGGAGTTTTCTTGGAAGTAGAGATGTTCCCAAGTTATAATTATGATTAAAACTTCTCTTTAAAAATATTTTATTTAAAAGGGTATAGATGTATTGTTCAGATTAGACTTGAACTAATGCAGTAGATCCAACTTAAAAACTCACTGAAATACAATTAATAAAAACTCAGAGAGAGTAATTGGAGTTCTACCTGAAGATCTGAAAAGCAAAACAGCCAGTCACTGGCTCTTACCTTGACCTCAGTATGAAATGGCAATCCTGCCTCCCAGAATCTTAGAATGAGACTGTGTCTGAGAGCTGTCTCTCCCTATCTCATATTCCTCTCTAGGGCTGGGTAAAGGCATGCACCACTCAATATGGCAACTAGTGTGGTTACTAGGATTAAAGGTGTGTGTCATTCTGGCTACTGGAATTAAAGGTGCATGTTACCATAACCTGGTCTGTAAGACTGAGCAGTGGTACTGTTTTACTCTCAGATTTTCAGACAGTTTTTATTTATTAAAATACAATTGAAATACCACTACATTTCCTCTTTTTGTCTAAAATAAAAAAGGAAGGCTATAACGAATATAATAAAAACTATATACAATATATATAGACAATAAATACATCAATATTATATAGTCTATATGCATTTGAAAAATTCAGAGAAAATATTTCATATCTATCCTATCTTGGTGAGTCCAAAGTCTTATACCTAATTTACTATCATAACTTGCTTTCTGTGTCTGGTAAACTATAACTACAGCTATCTTATGTTCAACCCATCAGAGACACAAGAAGGAAATAATATTAACTGAGTAAGCAGGAAGTACAAGCAAGAAACTTCCAAAAAATCAGAGTAATCACAGAAACAACTGACTTCCTGGACAGAAACGCAAAGTTTCTCTGCAATACTGGGGAATCCATCCTTGGCCTACAGGCCTAGCATATTTGACAGATTTTTCTGTGAAACAGGATATTTTGTGTCCTGTTTGTCTAATTGGGACAACATACTGTCTGTAGATGTGGCATGGGCATTTTCTTTCCCAATGGCTTACTTTAGCCACAAAGAAAGTAAACTCCAAGTGCAGTTTCTTCGATGCCCATTATCTTCTCAGAAGTAGATTGGTACTGCCAGGAGTGTCTAGACATGTCTCATTGTCATAAAAAAGAAGAACCTAGGTGATTAAAACATCTTAAGTGCCATATTCTGTAGATCTCTGAAGTGTTTGAAGATGATATATCTATCTAAATTACATTTTTTGTTTGATCTTGAAAACATACATAATGTGACTACAAGTTTGATTATACTAGGTGATTAACTACTAACCTGTATTTCTTCATTATCCTAAACAGTTGATAATAATAATTTTCAATGACTAGAAATTTATATTACATTGTTAAATTAGATGCATAGATACATTAACTTGAACAAGATTGGAAATGTATGTATAATATATTTTCATAAAATTAATCTCAAATTTGTAACAATATACAAAAAATGCATACAATATACAAAAGTAAAACCAATATAAAACATTTAAACCTAATAATGGCTTTTAAAAATAGATTAAATAATCTACCTTTCTATCTTATCATACTTATATCTTCCTTTCTTCTTTTTCTTTCTTTATTTTCTCAAAGGAGATTCCTGAGCCTACAAAGTTTACATCCCAACCTCCAAGCCTATACCAGTTATAACCAACCACTAATTGATGCCCCTAACCCTGAGGACAAACTTTATTTGGAGAGGGGACAATGTATTCTAGATTAACTTCCAGCTGTCATGGGGGCAAAGTCCTTTCTATGTGGTCCTATGAAACTAAAACGATGGTTAAGTTTCAAGATTACTGTATGATATAATTGCAAATGATCTCTGAAAAGTTGATAGGGTTTTTCTGAAGTTCTTATTTGAAGTTCTGACCAGAATGTTGTAAGTAGGTGCACAATTTCAGCTCACCAAGTTGGCATCATTTTGAGGAGCTGATACCAAAAACAGAACTTAAATTAGCACTATCAGCATCATGACATCATAACAGCCAGGTAGAATCATTGTAATGGGGCCCTATTTTCTTCCTAGAAACTTCAAAGACTACTACAGGAAAATTTTATTGTTCATTGTGGAATACTTAAACATTGTTCATATAAACATATATTCAATGAGAAGTACAATAAGACAAACATTTATGGGGAAAAAGTAAAATCTTTTCTAAATTCTTTCTTCTTTCTGTCTTATACCAGATGGCTCCTGATATGCGACAGAAACTCTGAATTTTTCTTTTAACAACATGTTTGGTTTTAGAGAAGGATAGCCATTGTCCAACTCCAAAGACAGCTTTGATTTTAAGTGATTTACGCTTCTATTATACAGAGAAATGTGTGTGTGTGTGTGTGTGTGTGTGTGTGTGTGTGTGTGTGTGTGTTCAGATAATGAACTTTTACCCTGTAGAGGATGTGGTACCATAAGTCAGATTTCTCTTTGATTGTTGATTCTTTCTGGATAATTATCTTTTCTTCTTTTGACATCTAAATGTCTAAGATCTCTTGACTTTTTGAAGGTGAGTATTTTACTGCAAACAAAAACAGAACACTGCATCAAACTTTATTAGGTTTCCTTATCACCTGTATGAGTGTCACCTCTGTGGATGAGCTTTCATTTCTTTGTCTCAAGAAGTTTCTTTTTTGCAGACAGAATCTTTATTAATTTTGATGTTATTTATAGCTTTTCTTTTCCTAGAAGAAAACAGGAGCGAAATTCCTCCAACATAGCACATCTCCTGGTTTTCATTCTGATGTCAACATATCCTTGAAATATACTGGCTGATTTACTCAGAAGTTTTTCCTATTATTCAAAGTCTCTCTGCTGCTGTTGTTCCTAGCTAATTGATGTTAAGAAAATTCAAGGTGAATAAAGGATTATGCAATCTATTTCTGGGGGTGTTTTCTATCCCTTTCTGTTTGTTTAACATATGCTTTATAGTCAGATTTTATCTTTATATAACTGCCTGACCTGTAGAATTGTTTGGTATACCTATATAATGTCTTATATTATAATCACAGCAAAACTGTTTCATTTTTTTAGAGACATATGCTGGATCATAATCTCTATTTGTGAAGGTATAACCATGATGGCCAAAAATGCATAATTACCGAATTAGCCTCTTCTGAGCTCAAAGCAGATGCCTATTGAAATCCTGAATAAGTGTAAATGGTGTGGTGTACATATTTTCATTTTCCAAATTCTGCAAAGTGGAACACATCCATCTGCCAGATTTCATTCCTTTTCATATCCTTTGAGTACCTGCAAGTGACAATAGGGCATTTCTTTATAATCTCCTTAGCTTGTTGCCATTTAATAGAAAACTCTTTCTTTAAACCTTTGCTCTTGACATGATGCTTTTTATAAAATTCTGAGGCCTTCATCATATTTCCAATTATTAATTGATAAATTTCTGCATAACCTTGTGCTAGTGGACCTGGCAGACATGTATGGAATCATATGTGTGTTACATATATGGGACAAAGCCTATTCCTGATTATATCTCAAACTTTAATGAATAATGCAGTCAATCATTTGGTATAAATTCAGCAGTTTAAATATGCAAAACAAGTCTTTCTGCATATTACAAATCAGTGACTATATTGAGAAGTTCTTTATAATCCCCTTTGGACAGAATTATAATAGCTTTCTTCAACATTATTTAAATATTCTGATTTGTAACATGCCTTTCCTGGTTAATTTTCATCAGTATAGAATGCACAGGCTTTATTTCTTGGCATGTCACATACAATGCCGGGAAGAATCAAAGTAGTCCTCTTTATAAGGATAATCCTTTTGTTTTGGGGTAATTGCTATTAATTACTCCTAAAATTCAGCACAAATGCTTTGCCAGGGTTCATTGTCTTCCCATAAGTTTTTAATTTTATCAGTAGTAAAAGGCACTATAATCTCTGTTGTATCTATTTCTACTAGTTGACAAATCTCAATTTTCTCTTAAAAATTAATTCATAAACAATTTGTACATAAATTTTTAATTTTCTACTTGGTTTAAAAGATTAGTTCTAAGATAATATCTTCCCTCTGCATTAAAATTCCTGTAGGGGAAATTCTGAAAGGCAATGTGACTATAATACAGTTAAGATTTGGATCCACATGATCCACAAGTGCCTCCTGTAATTTCTCTTCAACAACAGTTAATTCTTTCTCTGTTTCACATGTTAATTCCCTGGGACTATTTAAGTTTTTGTCACCATCTAAGGTTTTGTTTAAATGAATTATTAGATCAGGTGTCATCCCCACAGTGTGCCATAGACTGGAAATGTCTTCTAACAATCTTTGAAAGTCATTAAGAGTCTGAAATCAGTCTTTCCTAATTTGTGCCTTTTGTGTTCTAATTCTCTGTAAATCTATTTTATAACCTAGGTAATTGACAGAATCTCATCTTTGTATTTTTTTAGGAACAATTTGTGATCTGCATTTAGGCAAAACTTATTTACTTCTTCAAACACTCTTTCTAAAGTATCTATGTTTGAATCAGATGGCAAAATGTCATTCATACAATGGTAAATTATAAATTTAGGAAATTGTTTGTATATTATTTCCAATGGCTGAGTTACAAAGTATTGGCACAGGGTAGAGCCATTGAGCATTCCCTATGGGAGGACAGTCCATTGATATCTCCTAGTAGGCTGAGAATTATTATAAGTAGGCACTATGAAGGCAATTTTTTTCTCTGTCCTTTTCTTGTAAAGGTATAGTGAAAAACAATCTTTTAAATCAATTACTATAAGAGGCAATCATTACGTAACAGGAAAGGCAAAGGAATTCCAGATTGTTGGGGGCACAAGGATGGAATTACCTTTTAGATCTGTTACCATTCTCCATTTTCCAGATTTTGTTTTAACAACAAATACAGGAGAATTCCAAGTATTGGCTGATCCTTCAATATGGTGAGCATCTAGTTGCTCCTGTACCAGCCGTTCTAAAGCCTGAAGGTTTTCTTCTGTTAAAGAGACAATGGGTTGTTTAACCCATATTGGTTCTTCAGTTAACCATTTTAAGGTTAGGGATGTTGGTACCTCTTAAGGTGTGTTAGTTGTTTTGCGTTCTTGTACAGTCTTAGTGGCTGGTGATTTTCTTTTATAGTACCTTATAATGTCCTTTCCTGAAACATGAGTTTTTGGGACTGCAAGAATGTTAATCTGGGTATTCCATTGCAATAGCAGGTCATGACCCCCATAAATTCAGTGCAATATTAGCCACATATGGTCACATCCTTCCTCACTGTCCTTCATGTCCTATAGATTCAACCCATCTTGAACTTTGTTTTAATTGAGTTAGGGTTTCAATTCTTAGGAACTGTGCATCTGCCTCTTGAAGAGGCCAATTCAAATGACAAAATTCTCGAGTAATGACAGTCACATCCACACCCATATCCAGTAGTCCCTCTATTTTAATTATATTTATACTCACTTTTAACTTTGGTCTTTGATCGTTTATAGAGGTCTGCCAAAATATACATTTTCTATTTCCTATTGGAATATATGATTCATTCTGCATGTTTATCTCATCATCCAGAAAAATATGGTTTTTATAGCAGTTACTGATTTTTTTAATTTTCCTGGTGAGACATGTCCTCTACAATGACTGGGAATGACTGGATCATGTTTGATTTGAGGCCTGTGAGTGGTCCCCAAGATATTTCCTGATGGTATCAGTTGCCTTGTTTGTATTTTTCTGATCTATATTCACTGGTCCAATGTCAGCTTTTGCCATATCTTCTACATAATCCAAAAGTTTAAGACCTTATTTTTTTTTTGCCATTCCTAAATGAGAAATTATTTCTAAGTATGCCTTCTCTACACTCCCTTCTCAGATGTCATATCCTACCTCAATTAAAACATTTGGCATTTTGATGTCTCCTCATACCTTTGGAAACTGCTTCTCTTACCTAAGCCTCCATATTATGGTCAAATGTCTCAATGTTCATTTTATGGAGGATCCATTCATCCATTGGTGCTGATCTAACCTTTAAAGTTCCAAGTATCTTTTTGCATTCTAAGTTGTCATTTTTAAAAATCAGAAATTCAATAAGTACTAATCTAGTTTCTGAGTCTGTTACTCCTATTTGTACAGTCTTAGTTAATCTTTGTAAAATGTCACTAAAGGGTTCTTTTTGTCTTTGTTTAACCCTAGTATGTGGTTCATTTCTTTTCCTAGTTCTTAAATTCTGTCCCAAGCATTTAAGGCTGCTGTGTGGCATATGGATGAAATGTGTTCATCATAAAGTGCTCGATCTTGTGGATCTACATAAGTGCTCTTGCCAGGAATTTAATCTTGGGAATCTTCAATTCCTTTTCCTCTTCCCTGTTGTTCTAAAATTTTTACCTCTTCTCACTTATAGCATTTTGACAGTGGTTGTGGCCCATCTTCCAGGACTGCTAAAACTAATTGAAGTCAGTCCTTTGGGGAAGCCTTATTGCTTAAAGCCCATGTTTTTCACCATTTCCCTAACAAATGATACATACAGGCCATAATATACTACTGATTGCTTAATTTCCTTTAGTTTGTTCATACTTACAAGTTTTCATTTACATTTTCTAAATCCTTTTGGGTATTTAGTACTGGATAGTTTGTTAGAGGTGATTATGGGGTAAGTACTTAAAACCCTTGGTAAATCATCTCTGATATGTACTGGCAGTGCTAAATACTGTCCTTGTACTGCCATGCCTTGCTCATCAGTTCTGATAATTTTCTCAATCATTTTGAATCTTTTGACCACTGTCTTTTGTAAAGCCTGAATCACTTGACCTTTGAATATTTCTAATGATTTCATTGACTCACATAACCTTTTGTCCTCATTTTGCACATATGATTCCATTTTATGATTTTTTTATTAATGATAACTTCTCATTCTTTGATATTATTTGGATGACATGCAAAATGCCTTCCTGGAGAGATAGTCTATCTGCTAACTTATCATAACTTTTTTAAACAGATTTTGATTGTCAAATTCAACAGTATGAATTATTTCAGATAATTTTTCAGTACCCTTTGACACTGATTGAATCTAACTTTCAAATTAATGTTATCATTTTCAATAGTATTAATTTTTTATCTAACTTTTGATTTTTGTTAGTATAAATCCTGTCAGCTAGCTACTTATTATTAATCCATAAAGACTGTATCAGTTATAAAAGTGCCTCATTCTTGGCTCTGTTATCAAAGCATTTTTAAAGGTTATAATATGAAAAACAAAGCTAAGTCCCAATATCAAATAAATGGATACATCAGAGAAACCATGTAAGACTTGCAGAATATCATCCATAATATAAGCAAAAAGGTTATTAAATTCCTGCATAGTGATATGGTCTGTAAATATACATCTTTGAAAATTTATTGATTTATTTATTAATCAAATGAATTTACCTCTGTTATGAGATTTTAGTAAATTGTTGTAGGTGCAATAATCTTTATTGGCCAGTAGGTGTCACAGTCATGGGTGCATTGTGAAGAGATACAACCAGCCATGGCTTGAACAGTCCTGCTCAGTTCTGTGTAAGCACCTGCTTACATACTCGCCAAATATGCTTGACAAATTAATAGCAATTAAATCAATTCTGTACACGGAGAGAGTTTTTTGATGGCCAGAATATCAAGGAACCCAGAGTTCACAAGCTGGAAACACAAACTGGAAGCTGGGAACACAAACTGGATGCTGTGCAAGTCACAGTATGCAGGGAAGTGGCAGGATGGAAAAACATGCTCAAGCCCAGAAAATTGACAAGTTGCTACACTGCAGGACCACTAAAGGGGTATCTCTGCTGTGGCAGGGTTTTGGCAAAAAACCACTTAGTAGGTAAAAGCAAGCCAGGTGGGCAGGGCTGGGAGACCTTTAGCCCTAGACTTTTGGAGTCTGTTAGGTAGGCATAGAGTTGGGATCCACATGGGTACTAAATGAAGCATGATTAATAAAAACTCAGAGAGTGAAATTGGGGTTCAACCTGAAGATCTGAAAAGTAAAACAGCAAGCCCCTGGTTCTTACCGCAACCTCAGTCTGAAATGGCAATCATGCCTCCCAGAATCTTACAATGACACTGTGTCTGAGAGTTGTCTTATATTCCTCTCTAGGGCTGGAATTAAAGGAATACACCACTGGAATTAAAGGCATGCACCACCCAATCTCTATGTCAACTAGTGTGGTTACTGGCATTAAAGGTGCTTGTCACTGTAGCTACTGGGATTAAAGGTGCATATTACCATATCCTGGTCTGTAAGGCTGCCCAGTGGTACTGTTTTAATCTCAAATCTACAGACAGTCTCTGTTTATTAATATACAATTAAAATGCCACTACAACCCCCTCTTTCAAGTGCCTGTCCACTGGGAGTGCCAGGATGTGCCACCATCCCTGGCTCTTGTGGTTCAATTCTATGTGAATGTGGTAGTCTATTAGAGTCAATAACTATATAAGTATATATATATATATCTTTGTTTGTTTTTCATGAGGAGAAAAACGATTTTCCACTCATCTGATGATTAAATCTTATGTATATACTTTAATGAGCATCACAAATCCCAATGTTGCAACATCGTTCCCAAAATATAGTTCAAATTTATTGCATCAAGCAATATAGAATTTTCTTTTTGTTCAATAAAGTGCTTTACAAATGTTGTAACATCTGCTCTGCGATTAATAAGCATGAAATCTCATACTTCCCCAGAGAGCTTCAATATATTTCTCATTGAGTGTCACCATTTTCTATATATGCCAAAATGTCAAGATGCTATCTTTACTTACTAGAGGTGTTTGCTAACATGCATTGCAGTTGTACAGTACAATAATAATACTTGCATTAAATTGTATAGACATAAAAGCATTTTTCAAACATTTGTTCTTCTCTCATGCATTATATCCCAATCTCTAGACCACAGTTTCTCTTGTTTCTACTCCTCCCAGTCCCTACCCCCTACCTCCTCTATTACCAAGATCTACTTATTCTCCATTAAAAAAAATAGGCTTTCCAGGGATATCCACCAAATAAGATACAATATAACTGGGCACAAACCCTAAAATCAAGGCTGGATGAAATAACCCAGTAGGAGGAAAAGAGTCCCAAACTCAGGCAAAAGAGTAAGAAACATAGACCCTGACACCCACTTTGGGAGTCTGTCTTTGTTAGGCTTTCTATTGTTGTGAAGAGAAACCATGACCACAGTAACTCTTATAAAGAAAAACATTTAACTGGAATGGCTCCCTTAGAGTTCAGATGTTTAGTCCATTATCATGGTCACACATGGTAGTATGTAGGCAACATGGTGCTAGAGAAATGACAGAAAGTCCTACATCTTATAGACAACAGGAAATGATCTGTGTTACACTGAGGGAAGCTTGAACAGAAGAGACTAGGACACCCACCCTACAGTGACACACTTCCTCCAACAAAGCCAGACCTACTTCAACAAGGCCACTACTCTTAATAGTGCCATACTGTCTCTTTCCACTCCCTGACCTAACTCAAAGCGTTGTAGCTACATCATAATGCAAAAATGCATTAAGTTAAACTTCAAATTCCCCATAGTCTATTAAAAGTCTCAAACTTACTTAAAAATCTAAAGTTCAGTGTTTTGCTTCTGGTCTTTGTACAAGGTTTATTTCTTAAAATACAAATGATATACCACTATATTCTGAGACTCATGGACATCTCTTAACTGTAATCCCCTATAAAATTAAAATCAAAAAGCAAATCACATATTTCCAACATATAATGGTATAGGATATAAATCATAGTTCCAAAATGTAGGGAAGGGAGCATAGTGAGGAAATATCAGACCAAAGCAAGACCAAAATCCGTCTAGGCAAACTCTAAGTTCTACATCATCATGTTGATGTCTAAAGATTGCCAACTCCATTCAGCTTTGTAAACACACTTCTATCTCTTGAGCTGGTACTGTTCTCTGTTAGTAGCCCTCCTCAGCACATATCCTGTGACTCTTGCATCTCTAACATATTGGGTTTTCTAAGGCTATCCAAGCTTCAACTTCACAGTTTCACTCAATGTCCTCTCTATTACTCCTCCATTCAGGGGCACCCTAACATGTGCCTGACCTCAGAGGCTTTCCTGTGTCTTGGAGGGAAATTCTATATCCCCTTTCTTCTATTCTTAACTCCAGAACCACATGGCTGAAGCTGCCAAGTTCTGCTTACTGGGGCTGGAACATACTTCCCTTGTTCAATGACATCTTCAACAGTTTTCTGTCTTCATTGCCTAAGCATGGATGTCCTGAAACTGTACTAGTTTGCACTCCCACCGGCAATGGAGGAACATTCCCCTTGCTCCACTTCCTTGCCAGCATGAGCTGTCATTTGCGTTATTGATCTTACTCATTCTTACACGTGTAAGATGGAATCTCAGTGTCGTTTTGATTTGCATTTCCCTGATGGCTAAGGGTATTGAACATTTCTTTAAATGTTTTTTAGCCATTTGAGATTCCTCTGTTGAGAATTCTCTGTTTAGATCTGTACCCCATCTTTTAACTAGATTATTTGATTTGTTGATGTCTAGCTTCTTGAAGTTTTTATATATTTTGGATATTAGCTCGCTGGTGAATGTGGAGTTAGTGCAAATACTTTTACATTCTGTAGGCTGCTGTTTTGTCCTATTGACTTTGTCTTTTGCCTTACTTTAGCTTCTCAGTTTCATGAAGTTCCATTTGTTGATTATTGTTCTTAGTAACTGTGCTATTAGTGTTCTATTCAGGAAGTTATCTCCTGTGCCAATGAGTTCAACGTTATCTATCTCCTTTATCTTCTATCATGTTTAGTGTATCTAGTTATCTATTGAGATCTTTGATACACCTGTACTTTTATGTAGGGTGATAGATATGGATCTATTTATACTCTGCTACATAAAGATATCCAGCTAGACCAGCACTATGTTTTGAAGATGTTTTCCTTTTTTTCATTGTTCATTTCTATCTTCTTTATCAAAAATCAGGTGTCCATGGGCATGTAGATTTATATCTGTGTCTTCAGTTTATTTACACTTATCAATCTGCATGTTTTTAGGTTAATACTTTAATACTTTATAGGTTTTTTTTTTCTAATTCTCTGTGGTACAACTTGAAATCAGGGATCATAATACCTCAGAATGTTCTTTTATTATACAGGATAATTTTAGCTAACCTGGATCATTTGTGTTTCTGTATGAAATTGAGTATAGTCTTTTCAAATTTGTAAATAATTATATTGTAATTTTGATGGGGATTTCATTGAATCTGTGGATTGTTTTTGGTAGGATGGTCATTTTTGCTGTATCAATCTTATAAATCCATATGTATGGGCAATATTCCATCTTCTGATATCTTCTTCAGTTTCTTTCTTCAACAGCTTGATGTTTTGTCAAAAAAGTTTTTCATTTGCTTGCTTAAGGCTACCCCAAAACATTTTATATTATTTGTGGCTTTTGCAAAGATTATTATTTCTCTGCTTTCTTTCTTAGCTTGTTTGTCATTTGTGTTTAAGAGGGCAATTGATATTTTTGAGTTAATCTTGCACGCAGCCACTTCATTAAAGGTGTTTATCAGCTGTAGAAGTTCCTGGTAGATATTTTGGATCATTTATGGATAGTATATCATCTGCAAATAATGATACTTTCATTTCTTCCTTTCTAATTTGTATCCCCTTGATCTCCTTTAGTTGACTTATTGTGCCTGCTAGAACTTCAGTTGCTCTATTGAATAAACATGGAGAGAGTGGGCAGCCTTTTCTTATTCATAGTTTTAGTGTAATAGATAATAGAGTTTCTATCCATTTATTTTAATTATGGCTTTGGATTGTTGTACATTGCTTTTATTATGTTTATGTATGTCTATTATATCATAACCTCTTCAAGACTTTTATCATAGAGGTGTTAGATGTTGTCAAACGCTTTTTCATCATCTAACGAGATGATCATGTGGTTTTATTCTTTCAGTTTGTGTATATCGTGGATAGTCTTCACTCATTTTCATATGATGAACAATCCTTTTATTTCTAGGATAAAGCCTACTTGATCATGGTGGTGGATGATCTTGATATATTCTTGGACTCAGTAAGTGAGTATTTTAATGAACATTTCTGCATCTATTTTTTGAGAGATATTGCTTTGTAATTCTTTTCCTTTGCTCAATCTTTGCATGGTTTGGCTATTAGGGTGACTGTGGCTTCATAAAAAGAATTTGGCATTATTTTTTGTTTCTATTTTGTGGAATAATTTGAGAAATATTGGCATTAGCTCTCATGTGAAAGTCTAGTAGAATTCTGTGCTAAAATCATCTGGTCTTGGCCTTTTTTGGGTGGGAGACTTTTAATTGGAGAGTTTATTGAGTGACTGCTTCTGTTTCCTTGAGGGCTATATGTCTACTTAAATTATCTGATCTTGATTTAACTTTCATAACTGATAACTATCCAGAAAATTATCCATTTATTTTGTTTTTCAATTATGTGAACTACAGGTTTTTAAGATACGACCTAATGATTCTTTGATTTTCTTTAGTTTATGTTGTTTTGTTCTCCTTTGTTTTTCTGATTTTGTTAATTTAGATATATTCTTCTGATTTTGATGATTTGGATATTCTCTCTCCATCTTTTTTTGCTAGTTTGGACAAGGGCTTTTCTATTGTGTTCATTTCCTCAAAGAATCAACTCTGTGTTTCATTGATTCTTTTTATCATTTTCTTTGTTTATATTTTATTAATTTTAACCATATGTTTGATTATTTTCTATAATCTATCCCTCTTGGGTAAGCTTGTTTCTTTTTGTTCTAGAGCATTTAATCATGTTGTTAAGTTGCTAGAATGAGATCTTTCCAATTTCTTTATGTAGATAATTAGTCAGATTAATGTTCTTCTTAGCAATGTTTTCATTTGTCCCATAAGTTTAAGGATGTTGTGAATTTATTTTAATTGAATTCTAGGAAGTTTTTAATTTCTTTCTTATTTTTTCCTTTACCTAGTGTTGACTCTTTAAAGAGTTGTGATGTTTCCATGAGTTTGTAGGCTTTCTCTTGCCTAAATTCAATTTTAATCTGTGGTGGTCTGGTAGGATGCAAGTAATTATTTCAATTTTATTACATTTGTTGAGATTTGCTTTGTGACCAAGTACGTGGTCAACTTTTGAGAATGTTCTGTGAAGGTCTGAGAAGAAGGTGTATTCTTTTGTGTTTGGGTGAAATGTTCTGTTGATATCTGTTAGGTACATTTGTTTCTTCACATGTTAGTTCCAGTATTTTTCAATTTAGTTTTGTCCAGAGGATCTGTCCATTAGTAAAAGTGAGGTAATAAAGTCTCCCATTGTCAATGCATAAGGGATGATGTGTAATTTAAGCTTTAGTAGTATTTCTGTTACAAATGTGGGTGCCATTTCATCTTGGACAGAGATGTTAGGAATTGAAAAATTATTTTTGTGAATCTTTCCTTTGATGAGTACAAGGTGTTCTTCTCTATTTCTTTTGAGTAATTTTGGTATGAAGTCTATTGCGCTATACCAGCTTGTTTCTTAGGTCCATTTGCTTGGAAATTTTTCCCCATCCTTTATTTAGAAGTAATATCTGTCTTTAATTTTGAAGTGTGTTTCCTTGATGCAACAGAAGAACAGATATTGTTTTTGCATCCATTATGCTATCCTGTGTCCTTTTATTGGGGAATTGAATCCATTGATATTTAGATATATCAAAGACCAATAGGTCTGCCTTTATATGTTACTTGGCCTTTTCACTTTGCAGCTTTTACTATTCTTTGTTTATTGTGTATGTTTAATGTTTTGATTATTATGTGGCAAGAGGACTTTCTTTCCTGGTTCAATCTCTTGGGTGTTCTATAAGTTTCTTGTACTTATAGGCATGTCCTTCTTTAGGTTAGGGAAATTTTCTTCTATGATTTTGTTAAAAATACTTGCTGGGTCATTGAGCTGGAATTCTTCTACTTCTATTCCTTTTGCTCTTAGGTTTGGGTTTTTCATAGTGTTCCTGAGCTCCTGGATGTTTTGTGCCAGAATTTTTTTAGATTTAACATTTTATTTGAGAAATATATCAATTTCTTCTATCATACCTTCTACACCCGAGATTCTCTCTTCTATCTCTTGTATTCTATTGGTGATAATTGTCTCTGTAGTTCCTGTTTACTTACCCTGATTTTCCATTTCCAAGATTCCCTCTGTTTGGATTTTCTTCATTGCTTATATTTCCATTTTTAGATTTATTCCTTTTGTTCATCTACTTTTTTGTTGGCTTTCTTTAAGGGATTAATTAATTTCCTCCATTTTTTTGTCTTTCTGTGAAAACATTAAGGGATTTATTTATTTCCTCTTTAAGAATCTCTACCATCTTCTTAAAGTTGTTTTAAAGTCCTGTGTTTCAGCTTTGTTTGAATATTCAGGGCTTGCTGTGGTAGGATAGCTGGGATCTGGTGGTGACTTATTGTAGTGGCTGTTGTTGACTGTGTTCTTATGCAGGCATCTAGGCATATGGGTTTGATGTAATTATGGGTTTAGGTGCTGATTTCTGAGTTTGTCTTTATTGGATGGATATTTTTTCCCTTAGCTTTTGTTTCTTTTTTGGTATTTTGCTTGAGTGCCCTGTGTGGTTCTAGTGGCCACTGTGTTCTTTTGTCCACCTTGTGCCTCTGTTGGTGTACTTGTGCATGACCTCTAGGGTTCTGGTTCTCTGTATGTCTTCTAGTAAAGCAGAGGGCTTCAGTGGAGTTGTGGGCTGGGATATGATGATGAAGTGGGGGCTGTTGAGGGTAGGTTCAGCAAGTTCTAAGGAAGTGTTGGTTTTCTGCAGACTGTTTCTGGGGTTCTGGGTACTGGCATGGCCTCTGGTAAGGCAGGCCATTGAAGCAATTTTATTCAGAGTGTTCTCCACTCACGTTCCACTCCTGACTTTACTACATACTTGAGCTATGAGATGTGCAAGTAATGTAGAATTAGAATTAAAAATCACCCCCTCAATATATACAGATTTTCTAAATCTGAGTAGCCAGACAAACTTACGTTACATCCCAACTTCAATCTGAAATTCTGTTAAGCAGTTTATTTTGGACTTTTTCACCATTTTTTCATCAGAAAAGTTGTTGATGAAGTACTACTCAAAAATGTATATGCTATTTATCACAGTGGTGAGTGTTGAGTATTATACTAACCATACTTTTTGTGAATGTATCCAACTATGTATGGAGGAAAAGAGTAGAGATTATGCTTTTCCTAATTAAAACTTTATTACATACATACATAGCTTTAAAATTATTTTATTTTTGCTGACACCATTGTGAATCTTACTCCAAATGAAATCCTTCTTCTATTTTGTTTATTTTTTCTTTTATTCTCCTCTCATATATTACATCCTGACTGCAATTTCCCATTCTTCCTCTCCTCTTCGTCCCTATCCCTACCTTCCCTCTCCCCTAGACCAACTACTCCTCCATTCATTCCTCAAAGAAAAGAGCAGGTCTCTATGCTCCGTGTTTGGGATATCCAGTGAACATTGCCACTAACATCTAACAAGGCAACATAATGTTAGGAAAAGACCCAAGCACAGGCAAAAATGTAAGAGACACCACCTCAAGTCCCATTTTTCAGAGTCCTGCAAGAACACCAAGCTACAAAACCAAAACATATATGCAGAAAACCTAGCTCAGACCCATTCAGGGTCCATCCAAACTTAATCATAGTCCTTGGAGACGTATACAAATGTCTGCTATATATTTGATATTACCAAGCATCTGGCTGTTTAGGTAATTAATTTGGTTTTTAATCCCCCTGGGATTAGGATTTCAAAAGTCTTTGCTAGTGCAGTGACAATAGAACAAATGTGTATACTGTCTAAGTTTTAGTTGCCCATTATAGAAGAAAGAAGCTAAAGCCATCTTCTCCTTAGAGAAGCTGAGATCATTGAGTAAGATGATTTACTTGCTTTAGATGTTCGTATTTCTTTGTGAGTATGTGTGTGTGTGTGTGTGTGTGTGTGTGTGTGTGTGTGTGCGCGCGCGCGCATATACTCTATTTTAATTTTCATTTTATTTTATGGTGTCTATGCAAAGATCACTTCTCACATATGGAGAATTTTCTAGAGCAACTAATGAACTCTGCTATGGACTATAATGAAAGTAAAAATCTCAGTGATGGCATAAGATTGCCACAACCCATATACTGTGACTTTGATTCCAGTACCCTGCCTATAGGCAACTAGGGAATGAAGAATGGAAAGACACACAGACACATATGTGGTACAGTCAGGATTGGGAGGTCTTCTATAACCACTACCCCTGATCTTTTAACCCAGAGCTCCAGGCATGTTTATTAGGTACAGTACATGGTGAAGAGTCAGCTAGTCTCCCAATAATTCTCTCTATGTCAGCAGATTCAAGCTGTAACAAGATCTAAGGTCTTGTTCAGTACTCTATCATCTGAGCCGTATGCCCAACTCTGTTTTTTTTAATCCTAAACATACTTGAGATGAATATTTCCCCCACTTGACAAATATGGCCTTTATATAAGTTAACAATGACTTCTGTATGACTAAGCACTAGGAGCAATGATTGGTCTTCATCTTAAATGTCAAAATCACTTAATGTAGTCTGTTCTTCTTTTCTTTTATAATTTCTTCACTCTAATTTCAGGAGTACCATCCTGCCTTCTCCTGTCTTGTCAACAGCACTTCTGCAATGTCTCATTTGCTTCTTAAGCTCCTAGGGCAAAGAGATCCAAGAGAACCATCTTCAGTTACTGCTGTCTGTATACATTCTGATTCTAGCATCACTTGCCTAATACTCTTAGTTTCTGATGCTCATCTTTGTGTCTCCTATCTATACTTTTATTTTGAACTCCAGGATTACATATACCCATCCTCTTTGTATATACTTAACATGTCAAGTCACATACTTTAATCAGACATTTTTGTCTTTTCCACTGTCAACAGTGTTTGTTTAGCATTTTTAACCTCCATGTATCTCAACTCAGTCCTCACAACTGATTGCCTAGGCACAAACTTCTGAAAGCAATCCATGATTCTTCTCTTCTTTTATGCCTCCTCAATTCCAGATTGTTAGTTATTGTTGGTAATGTCTTCAAATGTTTTCAAAGTACCCTGATATCACTTTTTCTGTTTTGGTCTAAGTCTCCATCAATGCCTGTCTGTATGACCAACATCTCCAAGAGTTTTCTTTGATTCTATTCTTTTATCAAAGAGTTTTTTTTCTCAATACAACTGTTAATACTGCTAAAGTATGTCACATATGCTATTCTCCTTCTCACAATACAAACCCAAGCCCATGCCTACTGATGTTCTACGTACAATTAGAGATCAATACAAGAGCTCCCAGGATCAAGTACATATCTTTTCTTTTTTTTTTCTTTCTTGAAACTCCTATCACAGTTCTTCACTCTGTGAGTCATTCCAACCTGTGTGATATTTCATGACCATTGTTAGTGATTTCATATGCTTGTACCTTTTTGGTGGCCTTTTCTGTAACCTGCTGTCCTCCTTCCATGCATACAGCTGGGCTGCTTCTTCTACATTCCTAGAGCTTTGCTTAGAGAACTATGCTCGAGTGAGAATTGCTTTGAATGTTCAGTGGGGTAGTCTGCCCCATCTTGGTACTCCCATGGCTGCCAACTTGCTCTACTTTTCTTCTCATTCTATGTGTTACTTAATCAGGTAACATAAGAGGTTTGTAGCAGAGATCACATGTTCTGTTGCTTCAGCCAAGTAAGTGTATTGGTGGCTCTTGCTGAACAGTTACCCTTTCTTTTGACTGATTGAAAGGCTGTTTTGCTACAAAACATCATTGTGTTTAATCCTTTATCTATTCAAACTATTATTTTCCTACAATGGACATCCAGGGTTAGGATTTCTGGGAAAAACTATCATTTTTAACGTTCTTGGAAATATGAAGAAATTGTCTTCCAAAGGGACTATTTGTTTTACACTATCAGCAATACTATACTTCACTGAGTATTATGTTATTAGTTTTGAAAATTTGTTAAAAATATAATTATGCTATGAAATTCTAATTTGTCTTATATTAATATTATATTAAATGCCACCTTTATTGTATTTATATTTTTCTTTTTCTCTTATGTCACCTGCATCCAACTTTGGTTCAACTACAATTATTTTCTTATACTTCATTTTCCTGTCTATTTTTAACTGTATGTTTTATAATCAATATCTATCTTATTTAGCTATTTATACTACAGCTATTATACTTTTATTGTTATTAAAATTTAGACTAATTGTATGATTTATAAACCCTCAACAGAATCATTTATAGTTATTATAGAGAGAAAGAATTTCCTGGTAAATTTTAAATGTTTGTATTTTTTTCCATCTTACAGTTCATGGAGCTCAGTACATATCTCTAGATGAAATCTTCATGAAAGATCAGAAGCATTAGTAGTAAACGTTGTTTGTGAATAATGTTTAATAGCCCCACAAAAAATGTGACCAGAGCAGAAGTCAAGTAGAGCATAGAAATACACAGAATCTCGATGCTTCGGTGAAGATGGCTTAGAAACATACTTCCATTGATAAACTGTCAGTATCAATTGTACTTTTAAATTTTCCTCTTCTTCGAATTTATTCTCTGCTACCAATTTCTAGTGAAGGAGAGTAACATTGATTGTAGATAATTGAGACTGAACTTTTGGGGTGATTTTTAAAGGTGACTTTCAGTCTCTTCATATTTTCCTTGTTGGTAATTTAAAGATCTAATGATAATGATCTTACATTTGCGAGCAGGGCAAGCTAAGAGAATCTCCCATTACTGCACAGACCCTGTCAGAGACAATTCATTCAATTGGATTTTCTTTTTGTTTTCTGTTTTGTTTTGTTTTACCTTCAGTAGCAATTATATATGGTTTCCTTTCCTTTATTGCATTACATGTTCAAAAACCTTTCCCCTAAAAAGTGAATTCATACTGATAGAATGCAGAAAGATCAAGTTTGTGTCACGAGAGATGCTACCGTCCTAGGGGTTAATGTGGCCTCTATTTATCTATGTACAGCAACAGCACAAACAACGATGAGGTGAAAATGAAGGAGGTCATTGGACCTAAAGAGAATTTAGGTAAGTGCAATGTAATTACCTTTGCTGGACTTAAGCCAAAATGACAGGGTTAACATCCTCACTAACATTCACCTTAATTGAAGAAAACTGAAACTAACATCAGCTAGTTCCCCAAATGTGAGCCATCTACCTTTTCCTAGTGTCTTTCATTTTCTTTTTATTGATAGTCCCCCAGACAAGAATCAGAATTTATCTAAGCTAGTTATCTGTTTCCTTATAAACTATTGTTCTTGGAGGATATGAAAATGCAGTCTAGCTGCTAAGGATTCTGAAATGTTAGTCTCTCTGTGGTTTTCCTGGTTGGTGTCTAAGCTAAGAAAAAAGAAGTAGGCATTCTATCTCCTCAGAAACCCTCACTTTGCAGCATGGTGTAGAACCATGATGTATACTTCAATGTTATTTTGTTCTCACACATTAAGTTGCGTAAATCTGTGGAAATATTAAAATATAGAATTTTGAATAACTACCTTTTGAAACATCCTGCATCTTCTGTTAGAGAACCAATATTCCTGTAAGCGTAGTATGATTGACTAGCCTTTATTTTTGTCTTCCTCCACGAAAATATGAAATTTTTGAGAATAGAGGCAATGGTTTTCTACATTTGAACAGCACTACCATATACATGAACAGGTATATAATATATAAGAGATTCTTTATTTAGGTATATAAGAAATTCTTTATTTAGGTTACTGAGGGCTTCTCCTGAGTTTATTCACATCCTCACCACTACCTAGAAAATCTTCAAGAAAGGGATGGCTACAATTACTCTTTCTTTTCAGATTTAGCTTTTCCTTGAGTCATACATCCCCATTGATCTTATTTTCCAGATTATTATTAATTTATACACATTTAATGTCAAAATATTTTCTTATTTGTCTTCTACCACAAGCGACCACTGACCCAAATGTGTCTAATTAACAATGAGGTTCCTAACTCTTACTGTTATGCACAGGACTTCTTATTCAATCCCAGTTAAAATAATGAACACAAGGCAGACATTGCCGTTGTGTATGCCCAAGGGGCTTTTCATTTATATTCCAAATGAGCTGCTTGCTGTTTGTTCTTGAAAGACTCTAGACACACAGCAGGGTGTGTGCACTATGGCTGGGCTGGGTATACTAGCAAGGCAACCTAAAGGTGAAGGAGAGCTTCAAGGAAACAGCGGTAGGCCTGGGTTTTCTTCCTGTTGGATGAATAAGCTTCTAGTGAGACTGGGCACAACTGGTCAAACACCGTGGGAACCCTTAGTAGAAGACAGAGGGAGAAGTATAATATAGAAGAAAATCCAATAGACAAAAAGAACATTCATGGGTATTAAAATGGCATGAATACTTTTTTATTTGGGATACTTTTTTGATTTAAATGTTCATTTTTTCATCATTTTACCTGTCCACACCATCATAAAGATTGGAAATTGGATTCAGGTAAAGAATATAAGTCATTGTCTGCCAACTAAGAGTCATCTGATTTCACTTTCTTCTGTTGACACTTCTCAGAGCACAAAGCATTGACTGTGACTCAGTTCTGAACATTTGCTGAAGCTTTGAGTTCATGGCCTGACTTAAGACGGCATCCTGTCCACAGGATGCTGCTCATGCAGAAATTCTGGCCCAATCTAAAGCCATCCATTACTGATATTTTCTAAGAAACATTTGATGTCATGGAGTTTATAGCACAATCTAATAATTTCAAAAATTCTCATGATAAGCACATTTATACTGTGCCAGACTTTTTTACCCCAATATATTTTTCCAAACCACAACAAATTGCTTTTGTAAATCCCATTTAAGATCTAGTTAACTAATGTTTGATCAGCTCTACAGAGATGACTAATGCTACTCAAAATATTTCTGAGTTACCTTCCACAACTATTAATATGGACTCAATTAACTGCTATTTCATCTTTATGACTTGAAGTATTTTATGTTTGTAACTACTTTAACAGCATCTGGATTAGATCTGTTGTAAAATTTCATATCTTTATTGGAAAATAAATATGATGCCACTAACTATACAAATGTTTCATTTTAATGAATATTATCTCTTTTTAATTTATTTTTTGAGAATTTCATACATGATCCCTATGTTCACATCATTTCCATCAGTCTCTTTCTACTTCCATCTCCCAGTGAGTTCTATACCATGCCTTCTCAGATTCTCAAATTCATGACTTCTCCCATAATTATTATTTTTGCACACATACACATACAAACACACACACACAAGCATGCACACACACACATACAATCTACTCAGTCCTTTGTGTTGCTTATATGTATGTATGTGTGTTTATGGCTAATCACAGGGAATAGATAACCCTCCAAGGAGACTTGTCCCTATGGAAAACCAATTCTCCCTTTTTTAAACATCATTGATATCCCTCATCTAGGAGTGCCTGGTTAAGTTTCCCCCATCCACATTGCATAATTCTTATCTTAATCTATAATGATCCCTTACTCACAGAGTCTTTTTTAGTCATTTTTCAAGATCAAGTCCAACATCTAATGCTATTTCCTAGAACTCTTTCCTAACTATGAAGATAAAATGAGACTATGGCCTATGCTTACTCAGAAGAAATATAAGGAGGAAAATAAAACCAAACATATTAAATCATCTCCTCTCACATATCATTATATGCAATAGACTCTTTCTTCAAAATATGACTAATTTTTAAAACAAATCCCATATATTACATCCTTTACATAACAGTGGTCTAGACACCTTCCTTCTCAAGGACTGTTGGAACAGAGGTTTACTGTTCTCTCTTCATCTAATCTTCTCTTTGTGTACTCTATCCCTACCTATTAGGTCTCTGAAATACCAAGAAAGATGATTGTGATGCTTAGTCATCTTGTTACAACTTAGAACTATCTAAGGAGAGACTCTCAAATAGTTGTCTTTATTGGGTTGGTTTGTGGGCATATCTGTGGGTGAATTTCTTAATTGCTTATTCGTGTGGGAAGTTTCATGCCAGTACCGTTCCCTAGGCAAATGGTCCTGCAAAATATAGGACTGAAGAAATACAAAGGCAATCAGACATCACAAATGCATTATCTTCTCTTTGTTCTTGACTATGGATGTGATGTGAAAATTATCTCAAGCTCCCAATTCTATTACTTCCCTGAAATGATGCATTGTGACCTGTACCTCCTTTGGCAGCTATATGGCATCCCCGTGACTCCACCTACTCTCTCTCTCCATATATATATATATATATATATATATATATATATATATATCTTTGTTCGGATCTCCCACCTGACTTTGTTCTGCTAAGCCATTGGCCAAAACATCTTTATTTATCAACCAATAAAAGCAACACTTATACAGAAAGTCATAACCTTTCTTTCCTTACTTGTTTTGGATCAGGGTGCTTTTTTAACATTGCAACAGAAATGGATCTAGATTGGAAACTGGTGTAAGAGAAGTGGGGTTGTGTTGTGATGTGCCTGACCATGTTATTTTTTATGGCTTTGAGCTATTTTATTGAAATATAGTGGAAGTGATTGGAGCCTTGGACTGAAATACCTGTTTAGTACTCTGAGTTTAATGGTTGTCATGGGAGTATAAAGAAAGACTAATACTGAGAGAAATATCCACTGTGGAGGACTAGCACATGAGGTTTTATGAGGGGTTAGAGATTTCATCAAGAATTAGACCAAAGGACATTTATATAATTGGGGTGTTTTTTGTTTGTTTGTTTCTTGGAAATTGTGAGCTGATTATGCTAGGGCTGAAGAAGCAGCTGTAGCTGACCATGAAATCAGCATCAATGAAGTGAAATCATTTGATTTCACTGGGACAATAGGAACATGCTTCTTCAGAATAAGAAAACAAAAGCTCCCAAAAGAGCCAGATTACATACTTTGAATAGAATGTGGTAATGTATGTATGTGATCCATCTTATACTGATTTTTAACTATTTAAAGAGCAAAAATGAGGAGCCATTGTAGTAGTTAAACTTTAACACCTTATGGAAAGTCCTTGCAGATAAGTCCTTCTAGGGCACTGATAAAGGGGAAGTCTCAGTTGCAGGGGAAGCCCCCAGGATACTGGAGAAAATCAGACCTCTGGATGTCTGCCAAGGATAGCTACAGATGTAGAGTGGAGTTAGCCATGCCAGCAGGAAAACTGCATGTGCTTCAGATCTTAGAGCGAGAGAAGGGGACTGCCTATGGCTTCTAAAACACAGAAATTGACAAATACATGTTATACACTGAGCTACAGAATTTGGAATTCCACTACTGAATTTTGGTTTTATGATAGTGTGCTAGGTTTTATATCCTGATTACTCCCTTGTGGAATAACAACTTTTAACCTTGTAGCTTTGTTTTTATAGGAGCCCATAGTTAAGACACGTTGGCCAATTTTTTAAATTAGTCCCTCATTTTTACATCCCTCCTGCAGATTCCCCTCCTTCCTCTCCTTTCTGTCTCCCACTTTCCCTTTGCCCTTGAGCCACTCCTACTCCATTGTTTCCCTTCACAAAAGGGCAGAGTTCTCAGGGATGTCAACCACACATGGCATGATAAGTTGTAGTAAGACTAGGCACTTTCCCTCATATTAAGGCTGAAGAAAGGAAGAAAATGGTCCCAAAAGAAGGCAAAAGAGTCAGAGACAACCACTGTTCCCACTGTTAGGAGTCCCACAAGAAGATCAAAGTATACAACCATAGCACATATGAAGAGGGGCCAGATCAGACCCATGTAAGCTCCCTGATTGTGGATTCAGTCTCTGTGAGTGTCTGTGAGCCCAGGTTATTTTATTCTGTGGGTTTTCTTGCACTGTTCTTGACCCCTGTGGCTCCTATAATCCTCCCCCTCTTTTCAGGATTCTCCAAGCTCCACCTAACATTTGGCTCTGTGTCTCTGCATCTGTTCTCAACAGTTGCTGGATGAAGTCTCTCTGGTGATGATTGTGCTAAACTTTGGTCTATGAGCATAACAGAATGTCATTGGGAATCAGAATGAAGCAAAAGACACTTTGAACTTTTTTTTTCTTAAATGGAATGTGAGTGTATTATACTTTGTTTTGTATTATAAGATTAATTTGAGACCTTGGGGACAAAAGATGGAAAGTTAAGGTTTAAAAGTAATGTGTTTGTTATTGGGACAGCTTGACAAGGAATGGTTATGATGGTTTTAAATGCCCATTTGCCACAACTTAAAATCACCAGGATAAAGAATCTAAGTGAATAATTGTCTTTATCAGATTGGACAGTAGGTACATCAATAGAAGATTGTCTCAATTGTTCTTTCAGATGGAAAGACCTAGATAGAACCTTGGGGTTGACACCGTTTCTTAGGTTGGGGGGGGCGCGATCTAAAATCTCATAGACATCACGAATGCATTGTTTTCTTTCTGTTCTTAGCTATGGATATGTGACAACTTGTCTCTGTCTCTGGCCTCTGGTCCCTGTAAAGACAAACTATAACCTGAATTGTAAGTCAAATAAACCCTTGCCTCTGTCTAGTTGCTGTTCCATTGCTGTACTTATTCACAACAAAAGAAACAAAATTAGACGACCATGTTCAGAAATTTGCCTAAAGGTCCCCCAAACCCTTGTATTTCTCAGTTCTCATCCCTTTCTCCCCATCCTCTGGTTTAACCTGAAATGGGCACAGACCTTTCGGCTGTGGCTCACATGTGACACACATCATTCCTGAGTCCCACACTCTGTTTACTTTGATTGTTTTTGTCTGTTTGTACTGTGATACAAGTTTAATGAGTTCTTTTTTTTTTTCCATACATTGTTTTGTTTTATTTTTTCCATTCAAGAACATAATTAAAGATAAAAAAAAATTTTTTTCCTTTCTTCCCCTTCTCCCGGTCCCC